>VOMN01028899.1:0-41497 GCA_014899125.1 Orchestia grillus | reverse complement strand
GGGAATGGGGGAAGTGGGTTAGTGGGAGAACGCGGGAGAGTGGGGGGGACTTGGGGGTGTAGGAAAGTGGGAGAGTGGGGGAGTGGAGGATCGTAAGGGAGTTGGGTGAAGTGGGGCGGTGAGGAAAAATAGGAAATTGGGGAGCGTTGGGAAGTTGGGGAGCGTGGTAAAGTTGTGGGGGAGCGTAGGGGAGTGGGGGAAGGTAGAAAATAGTGGGAAGGGGTAATTTGGGAGTGGAGGATGTTGGGTAACGTGAGTTTGGAGGTGGAGGGGAAGGAGGGAGTAGTGGTGTCCTTCCCCTAAACGCGTGATGGATCTCCAACACCTAACCTATGGGAAGCGAAAACCTGGCAAACTTTTTCACAAGTTTCTAAAAGTTGTGCGAGTTTCCACGCCCTGACGGCAGTTCGCAGGCGGTGGCGACCAGCGCAACTGCTGGTACAGCACTCACGCTTGGTGTTCGCATAATCTCGGCAACGAGAGATATGTCAAAACGTCAAAGGTATTTTAATTAAGTGTGATAGTAAAGAGGTTTTAAGAAAAAGTCAGGCAAATAAAACGCTGTAAAAAGAAAATAACTTATGAAGTGAAACAAATTTATTATGTCGGCTGCGTACAGTCAATGAAATGCTCCAGAAAAAAAACGGAGTGATGACGAATAACTTGACCTTCGATTTGAATAAATTTAATAGAAATACAATTTTGCTTCGCACAAAGGAGGGAATTTTGCTACTTCACGTGCATGACTAGTTGTTAAACAAAAAACGACACTGCGATTGCGCAACTCAAGTTATTCATATTATTCATAGTCAAATACTAACGTAACCGCAGTGATTTGAATAATAAAAAAAGCGCCATGGAAAAATATAAAACTCTCGGCCAAAATTAACCCTAAAGTGCTAAACGCATTTATTTTTTTCGCGACTCGTGCATTCAAAACGCTTAGGCCTGACGCTCCTTACGGCTCCCCTCGCGTCACTTCCCTCTCGCAGACCCTCTAGAAAATAGGCTCTCCAGCTCACCCTCGATGATGGATTACGCTAATGTTATCAGGCTGTCATTTTTCCAACTGATTGACCCAGTAACTTCCCTACCGACTAGCCCATTGTGAGTTTTTATTATCAGTCGCTAGCCTAAGTGCACTTTTGACCAGCAAGAGAGGGTCGCAATACAATTAACTAATAGGGATTTGCGGAGGTTCGAAGGGTGCTTCGTATAAGATTAGTCGTGAGCAGCCGGGACCTCTAGTGTGCAGGACACAAACACACTCTCAGACACTGCATAAATGTCCTCCAACGTTCAGGGTGTGTGCTTGAGCCCAAACTTTTAGTGCGACTCGCCTGAGCCCCAATTCAAGTCGGTTAGGAGTGCAGTGTAAACTTCTCGAGTCCGTGAGTTTGGCCTCGATCATTATGCTCATGCTTCATTATATCCGTTCTTGGCTTATGAAAGAAATTTCGAATGACTGTCCAAGTGCGAAAGAAATAGCAAAAGAAAAAAACCTTGGCTCTCGCTTGTGTTGATGGCGTCCGCTCAATTGCGTCAGCGAAATCAAGGTCGCAAGCATGTGTGTTACTCAATATTTTTGCTGGAATATTATTATGAGCTGCTGATCTTTATTTATGAGGAGCGGCAGGTGCTGGAGCATATTCGTACCTGATGCACTGAATGTAATATTCGGGGAAATAAATCACAGCTTTGCATCAGTGAAGGTTGTGACGCAGAGTTCGGACTGGATTTGATATTAGTAAAACAGATGAATTGTTGACGCGGTATTAGAGGAATTGTAATATCAAGTTCTACGTAGTTGTAGCTGAGAAATGGCAGCAAAAATGTTTTAAAATTCTAAAAAAGGAATTAGTTTTAACGAAACAAATACGAACTTTACTTCCAGTAATTTCCTGCTTAAAAATCCTTACTCGTTAAGTTTCATTATAGCTGAACAGAGAAACCGTGTCAGATAGTGATTAATAGCTGTAGTTTCAAACAAAAATTTGTGCAGAAAAATTCCAGCCAGTGTAATTTGATCAACTCTTGCTTACAATTTTTCCGACCGCAGTCGTGGTCGCACACATTGCTGGTGCATTTGAGATTCAACGGTATTTTGGCAAAGTGGGCAAGCTATAACAGAAATTCACTGAAATCTCTGTTGTTCAGTCATCGTATTGTCCATAGAAATAGCGTTAGCAAATGCTGAATTAATCGGCAGCTTTACTGCAACAGCTTAATGCGATAATTAGTTAACTTGATTGCTTCTGTGTTCTATTACTGCCCCATTAATCAAAATGAGGAAATCAACGTTCGCAAACTTTTTTCTTTCTCTCTACACAACTAAAGTGCTCTGAAATTAATTTGAAAATACATCTAGTGCCTCACACTTCTATGTTTTGTTCAAATGCCATGTGTAATAAAGGCGATATTAGAAAACATGCAATCTCTATCCAAAAACTTTCTTGAGCTCGAATGTCGGAAATGCAGCTGAAACACACCAAGTTGCGCTTTGACAAATTGCGATACGCGTGGGTGAGAAACCCCTCACTCGTCAACTCAGTGCTGTATCGGAAAGACGCGTTTTAGGGTGCAGATGGGTGTGTGATCCCGAGTGGAATAAGGGCTTCACATAAACTCTCGGCAATAAAGGGTCATTTGATCCTTATAGATTGGTGAATTAGTTCAGAGTTTCATTAGTGTGATTTTACGCTTATTTTCCGACCATATTGAATATATAGAATGTGCGGTACCAAGCTGTGCATGTTTAGTTAACAGCCATCTTTCACAGAAACTTTAAAATAGTTATTGTTTTCATTTAAACTCTTCATTCATCATAAGTCTACCAATAAAATTAATAGTTATTTAAAGTAAACGAAACTTTCTACTAGAATACCATAGACTTACGCTTGGTGTGTCATGGTTGGCCCTCTCACCGTCACATGAGTCAGAAAAGTGCGTCAACTCACATTCACGATGAACGTCCGCATGTCGGTTTCGTGCCGAGCGCATGAAACACACACGCGTGTTAAACAGCTAAGCATTTTCTCGAAGTGTGATTCCAGCGAATGGAAAAGCTCATTTACGGGACTGGTAGAAACACTTACTCTTCGATAGACAAACATAAATCCCTGTAGTTACCCAGCGCCTCGTAAGTTATCGTCAGATCATGTCTAGGCTACAAGCGGACCCGAGGGAGCTGAGCTCTTACGACTGCGTCTCGCACAGGCGCTGGGGTGCGTCGGACGAACACGAGGCATGCGAGCAGGGAACATTGGGGACGACGTGTCAACTTTGATGGATGTTCCAGGCGAGGGAGAGTCCTCTCTTCCAAACGCTCCCTTCTGAAAGAGTGACAGGCACTGCCACCTCCTCTGCAGCTTTCATTCTTTGATTAATGAAGCCCTTCCAGCGAGACCGGCCCGATTATTAAGAAACGTGAAAATTAGTACCACTGGCTTCTGTGCTCGCGAATATAGGAATTCTTACGATGCTGGCTTGTAGTTGTGAGGAGGGGTAAAGGTTTGCGTAAAATGGTTTTATTCAGTTTGATGAAAAATGGACTAAATTGTTCCTGGCTTTTCAATAAAAACTTTCTCTGCAGAAGAACCGTGTCAAACGCTCTGCAACTAAAGGCGTTTTAGAAACAGCCTTCGAGTTGCATTGCAATTTGTATAATTAAAAAAAGGTTTGCAATTCCTTAATGACTATCTGGCAAGCTTCCAAAGTCTCCAGAACATCTTATGAACTTAAACAAGAAAAACCATTTACGATAATGCAATTTCTCCGTCGTCAATAAACCTAAAGTACGTACATGCACCCGCCGAATTTTATCCGTGAGAAACTTAGTGTTTAGGGCAAGTACGTAGCTTAGGATTACAGGAAATTTTACACAGTGAGAGTTCTTTGAAGTTGTTGAGCGTGATCTTGACGTCATGCAACCAGTTCTGTAATCTTTGGCTCGATTTCTTTTTGAGTGGCGTAAATGACTGGAAGCAAAAGTGCAAGTAATTGGGATACACGGTTTTTTTCTACTGATTAAGTCAAGACCACCAAGATATATATTTTGCCAATAATTGTATGGTAAACGGAGCGACGATTGAAGTTCCTAATGCATACTGAAATGTTTTTGGCAATTTAACTCTGCTGTCCGAATGCTTTGACATGCTAGATCGTACATGTGGCACACAACAACGTACGCTCGGCTGTTTAGAATACCCTTAAAAACGTCCGTCGGAAAAACCATCACAAATATTCGTATCATAATTATTCTTAAGTTAGAGCACAGAGTAAAAAAGCCATATCTAAGTAAAAAATAACCATTTACTTCTGAAATGCTCCTGATGAGTAAGGAGTGCAGCCAAAATATTTCACTTCTAATGTTGAGGAAAACAATGACCAATGGTAGGGCGTAAAATGTCGTCAATGTTTAATTCCTCAGTTCAACTGAAGAGCCATTACGCGCATCGTTAAATTTAATGGATGTTTAGGATCAAGTGCTTGGCATGACATGCAGTACAAAAATCTTCATTACACGCCCTTGTTCTGGTCAACTTAACTGAAGCGTTTTCGTACCAGACAGCGCAGAACTGAGGGTCGTTCTTTGATATTTGTTTTTTTTCACTTCGGCATGACTATAGACTTTAGGTCTGCAATTCAAGACTACATCTAGAAATTGTCCTCACAGGATTGAAAATTTGCTGTACGTAGAATTAAAAAAGTTCAAGCTTACGAAGATATTGTCGTTACAGAGCGTTCACGGTCAATAAAAAGTTGTCTAGAAAGTCCCAGTAAATTCAATTTTATGTGATAATACTTGACACGGATCTATTTTCACCATTTAGTTTGGAGTCCATCCTGGGCCTGCACTTTCTACACGGCTGAATTTTTCAGTCGTACGTACACAGACGCTTGCAATACCTCTGGAAGGCTTAGCTCGATATTTTACTAAAGCAACTGCCCGATTTTCTCTAGGCGTTGGGGCCTGAGACGAAGTTTATGTTAGACACTGTAAAAAACACTAATTTAATACCCTGACAGCAGTGTTTGGTTGTTCCAATCCATTAACCCAAGCAAGTTTCTGAGCGGACACTAAATATTTGCACCAATTTAGGTAATCGTTCTCACAACATTGTCGTATTGGCTGTTGGAACGTTTCCAACGATCAATGGAATCGTTAATCGCGTCGGTGCTTCATGTTCACATGAAATTAGGACTCTTCTAGAAGGGCTTTGCTATTCCCTTCACTTCAAGCTTTTATTTAGCAGCGCTCTATTTTTCTGAGGATTTTGTAAGATCCGAATTGTTTTATATCTTGGCGATTGGAATATAATCCCGGCGAGAAAAGTTGTCTGAGCTCTGTTTAATCCCTACCCGTCACCTGGTGCGCTATATTTTGGAGGCTTGTCCCTGATAGTCTAACAGCGAGTTCTATGCTAAGGGTATATCTACACAAGTTAATATTCATGTATGATATTACCCTGCGCATTTTCAGTAATGCCAACACTTTAGTAGCACTACAAGTCACAATCTTCACAGATATGCAGGTTAACGGTATCCATCCTGTTTTCTTTGAAGTAAATTAGCGTAGAAGAACTATTTGGATACGTAAATCGTTCCAATTTTTAGTCACCTCTACTGGCTCAAGACAATTCAGCAGCCGCGATTCTTTTCGATAATGATTTTACCTTATAAAAAAATACAAGAGAATTCATGACCCTCAGTGACTAACGCAGCTAGTGTACTCAGGGCGCCATCAGCGGGAAGTTTAAGGTTCCCGTGTAAAATTCACTTAGGGATGAAGGAAGGCGACGGATGACTATGATTTCTTCCTCTTTACACTATCTACTATAGGGTGAAATATAGAAAGCCATTAAAATAAATAAAATGGTTATGAAAACAGCTTAGGCTATAATTAACGCAATATGACAAAAATTAAGGTCGATTTCAGCAAAAAAATCCCTCAAACAATATCGTGAACAATCCGCATGATAGACCTAAAGTATTTAGTCAAACAACGAATTTCCTAACTGAAAACCATCGGATAAATTCTTCCGGCGCAGACGCATTCTGCTGACTTTCTAATATTTTTTGACTCTATCTTAATTAAGCTCAAAATACAAGGCACCCTGATATGTTTACACGGCCGACGAAGAACTATTTAATCGAGAAATGAAGAAATTTACTGTACATCGAGCAACAACCCAAGTGCGTAAAACTGATTCAAGTTCTCATACATGCGTTGTACGTCTCGTCATTACAATACTTAAAAGAGCTTATAGAAATAACTTGTAGCACCATCAAGCGTCTGAAGAATGGCAGGAACATTCAATCCTTTTCTGAGAATTGAGGCATGCAATTACATGCCCAGTCATCCCGGGCATGCGAAGACTCCAATGATATTTTTGATAGAAATCCTGGCAGATCCGAATAGGCATCTGCTTTGGACTTGTTTGAATGAGGCGATAAAATTTTTAGATGGCGTGAAGAAACGTCAAACTTTATACTTCGCTAAAGCACCTCAGGAACTTTGAAAGAAAAGATGGCTAATGACACCACTCATTGTAAGGTTTTTGTTCTCATTTTGTAATGATCAAGTTTCTGTAGGAAATTGCGCTGCTGCGGACACTTACATTATATCATTTTTAATCTGAGTTTATTTCTTCTCTAAACTGAATTATTAATATGAGTTAAGTACGAATTAGTAAGTAATTACGTGTATCGTTGGCGTTCATAATTGAAGGAAAATTCTGCGGGTCTCTATTGGCTGACGAGCAGCTGTGTAGAGACTTCGCTGTCACTCGTGTTGTTTTATATGTATCAATCATAAATACTTTTTCTCATTCATATGTCTCTTATTTCATTGAAATTCTGAAAAAAAACAAAATCAGTTTCATTTGAAATCAAACGAATAGACTTGTTACTTGGTTTGGAATGAATCTTTTTCAGTACCTGGAATCGAGAAATAAAATTCAGTGACCAAGACCAATGAGAAATCTAAACAATCAGGGAAATATCAGTATAACAAATGACAAACTCTCAAACTTTTAACCCTCAAAAATTTAAGTAACTGTAATTTAGCTATGTCGTAGTATAATTGCACCGGAAAAATATATTTTCATTGAGCTCAGAACGACAACCGTCGGGAGCCTGCTGGGTATCAGAGCTTGCAGGATCCCATTCTGTTCACGACAGAAATGAAAAAAAAACTGGCGGGTTAATTACACTCCAATGGCTTTCTCTAGATAAGATTTCTGCTGAACGTATTGAAGAGCATGTACAAGTAAAAAATTCCACACAGAAGTGGAGGTGCTTCAGTTATCTCGCTCCTAACTCGCAGTGAGGGGTTTTGAGCCTCTATTCGACTTGTATTTCATTCCTAGAAGATAGTTTTTTGAAATGACGAAACTTCGAGCCGTATCATATAATCATATCTCTCTTTTGTCAGTATACATGTAAGATAGACAACTAGACCACAATTTCGAAAAAAAATAGTTGTATTGAAGCTCCCGAGCCAGCAATGGGGGCTGTAAAAGTTCTATAAGCACTTTCTCTGTAAACACGATGATTGTGTTTCGACTCACATGTGGGTCATGATACCCCTACAAATACAGCATCATCGTAGCTAACGGGTTACCCCTAGAAAAACAGTATCATGGTAGTCAATGTGTTATTCCTTGAGAAATAACATCACTGTAGTCAACGGGTTACCCGTAGCAAAACTGCATCATATCAGTTAACGCGTTACCCTAGAAAACAGTACCATTGCAGTCAACGTGTACCACCTAGAAAAATAGCACCATCGCAGTCAGCTTATTGAGCGGGTAATGTTTTTTACAATGATGGACATAATACGTGACTCAACAGCCCGTCAGAAAATGATATATTTCAATTCATGAAAGAATTTCCGTAGTTTTGTAAACGAAATTCTATATGTGAGATCGACCTGATGTGCAGATTTTATAGCACTGGTGTTAGCAGCTGAGTTTGACAGCACCAACTAGAGAACACTCCACGATCGTTCCCGTTGCTGCCGACATCGAACTCAAAGATTACACAGACGTGTAACTAGTGTTCCCGTGTCCCATAAAACTATTTCATTACTAGCTACCGATCTAACCTGATGGGAAAATCCCAGGGCATACCCCCACACGTAACGGCACCTCGGCTGAAGCCGCTGCCGCGTAAGAAAAAATTGCAACCTCCTTAGGTATCAGTTTGACTTCTCGTGGATAGATTATGGCGGGCTTATTGACATTGCGCTTATTTTTGGACATAGGCCGTCACGGTTTGATCTCCTAACGGTTTCCAAAGGGCGAAAAAATAGCGGATTCATTAGCATGCCTGTGAGAGGGATGGAATCTTGATGGACATTCCATGATGCATAAGCGCGGGCAGAGGCAGAGCTAATAATGGCCACTTCTAGAGAAAGTCGGAATTCTCGTAGTAGATGAATTTATATTTCCCAGTTTTTATGAAGAACTGACACTTTATAAAATCTCGACCGTAATCCTGCGTTGCAAGGAAAAGTTCGTTTATACTCTGACCCTTTCGAAAAGTCATGTGTGCTTGCTTGAAAAATATCATTTTAATAACAAATTGATTTTTAAGTTAACAAATTGATAACATTGTCTGTGGCATTTGTCGGCAGAATTTGAGAAAGCTCCAATTAAGTTAGGTCTCCAATACATTCCTTTGCAGCAATTCCTGCTCTGACGCTAAAACAAATGGCAACACACTGCGAATAAGAACGTTGGTGGTCTGAAATGTACGATATTGAGCAGTAAAAGTGCGAATTTCTGAAAAACGTTCCTTGGCGGAAGGGAGATGTTAATTTCAACCCCCTAAACATGAATCAGTGGGCGCAGACGCATGACGTGCAACAGTACTATTTCCCTTGACTTTTTTTATCGTCCCACTGAACCTGAAACTGTGAACGATTTAATAAAGATAATTTGCAACACTCCTCAGAAAAACCGTTTTGATAACATTGAGATCACTTAAAAACATGACCTCTGGGTATGTACGACAGGTTCGTCAGTAACTGGTGTTCTCGATTTTTGATAAAAACGGGTGTGAGCCCAAATTCGTGTTTACATTGGGGCAGGGTATTTTCATTAATTATAATGACTCGTTCCATTTGTTTTAAGCGATCGGGAAGCGACAGTGGCAGCACGACTCTTGCAATCCCCGCGCAATTTTTCTTTCCAGTGCGGCAATTAAAATTTCTTTTAGATCAGCTCGTCTCAAGCGATAGAAACTTGAGAAAGTCTTTCTAGTGCAAACCAGTGAAAAAATCGAATGCGAGCAACAAAGTTCTTTTAGATACCTCAAGATTAACTGCAGATAGTCCATCTCAAATCACGAGATCCATTCCGTGAGGGCTGTTTTGAATGAAAAATTTAAACGACTTAATTTAGAAAACCTGCTCGTCGGATCCATGCAATTTCGTAATTACAAACATGCACCCGAGTGGGCACGGGTCAAATCGAGAATGTGGGCAACCTCAACGTAATATTTTAACCGTATTGCAAAATCAGCCAGTCAGTTGGCCACGGTGCCTTGGGTCGAGCAGGTCTACGCAAGGTGTCGTGGACGTATCATTAGTCAAGGCTTCTCTAATTAGTGCAATCATGGGCGAATTAGAGGCGATTTAGTATGGCATTACCGACCAAACGACTGCCACTTGAAGCCTCTAGATCTTCACGGTGAGGTCCTTTCAACTTCATTGTTTTCCGACGGTGAAGCCGACTCGCAATTTCTTTATTTATTCCTTGTTGCAAAAAAATTGCCAGCGAAAAAGACGATTAAACGTTAAAATTTGGAAATATTTCCCGTCTTTAGAATTTATGCGGAGGCTTAACTTTTTCAAAATGGAAACAGTATTCCATGTTCTGTGGCCATCTATCAAATCCCATGCACTAGTAACTCAATCAAAATTGTAACATAGAGTATCATTTTTATACAGAACTAAAATGCAGTATATATCCAATGAACTTTTTACTTTATTAACATTTCGGTTAATATCATTCGCTTATGAAAAACCATACAAAACTATATACTATTCATTTTACTGTATTCCCTTCCTTACATTTACTTATTGAAATTAATTTTTCGTAATAAAAGAAATGGAGAAGTAAATATTGCTACACTCCGCTAACTGAATTCCCTTATAAGCGTTCAGGTCCGTAGAGAATTAAATTAAACGTTGGTTAAAATTAATTAACCGTTGGTCAAAGTAAGTTAAACGTTATTATCTTCTGAGAATCAAATTAATGGTTGATTAAAATAAATAAGACGTTGATACCCGCTGGGAATTAAAGTAAACTTTAAACGTAAACTAGTCGTTAATATCCCCCGAAAATTAAATAAATCGTTGATATGCTCAGAGAGAGGTGCTTGAGAAAACAGTGACGTGTGGAACATTTTCTTTGAGGCAATTGGTGAGTCACTGTATAGCGAGGCTGCGGAAACTGGATGCTGTAATATTAAAGAAGTTACTCGATAAATTGCATGATAAATACTTCTTCAAGTTTCAAAATTTGATTGCTATGGATCATTTCCAATGATTGAGATGCTTGCTGGAAGCAAAACAGCCGCGGATAAAACCTTCACTTGCACTCACCGAAAATATGTACAAGTAAAACCTTCACATCAACGCTGGCATCACGAGGCAAGAGACGGTTAGGAAGAAGCCCGGATAAATTAAGCCTCTTAAAATTAACGCGTAAGTTATAAAATCAACGAAGTTGTGGCCGAAATAGACAATAGAATAAATTAGGCAAACTACAAAGTTAACAAAATATGCATGTAAAAGAATGAGAAAAAACAGTAGGGCAATCTAAGAAAACAAACGGGTAAGCTGGAGTGACCGAATTAGGTATATCACTAGGAGGACAAATTAGTGAGCTAGAGCAGCCTAATTAGATATTTGAGAATACCAGGAAGACAAATTAGTAAGCCAGAGTAACCCATTTAGATATATGAGAAAACTAAGAAGACAAAAAGGAAAACTAGAATAACCTAACAAGAAATCAAAGAAAACTAAAAAGACAAAACCGTACACTAAGAATGAAAATAGTACGCTGGTCAAACAATAAATAAACTAGGGGTATTGAATTTGAAAAAAAAAACATAAAAATTATGAATTTTGTGAGGTAGATTCCAATCAATCAGGAGAGTTGCAGTGCATTTAACAGTACGAATGTGGAAATTTGATACTGAAAATTCAGATTTTTAGATTTTACTAGAGATTTTTTAAACTGAAATTTTACTGGAAAAATCGAGATTTTGCTAGAAAAAATTGAGATTTGACTGGAAAAAAATGAGATTTTACTGGAAAAATTGAGATTCCCAGCAGTGGATAGGAGATAGAAGGGTTGAGGAAAGGTCGTATTTGGTCAGCTTTACCGTTACTCAGTTGAGCAAAAATCCTATTTTCTAAATTATCAGGCGAACTTTCAACCTTTAAAACACATTTTCTTTTTGGAGCCTACTCTTGTGCAACGTAAATGTCATATTTGATGCTCGATTTTTGTTTAGGCTCCCAAACCTCAAATAAGCGATCAGGCTGCCCTTTTAGGCCATCAAATTACGATCATTTCGAATTTATATGAGCTGGCTGTCTAATTCAACACTGGTCCGATGATTATAATCAGCATAGACAGATAACTGTTATTAGTTAGGATTTTTTTATGTTCGCCCAAAACGTAGGAGTCTCTATTGCACAATGTAACAGAATGTTACTTCTGACTTGTTCCTGGGTTACAGCTGTTATTTCCCATTTCTTTGTAGATAAGCAAGATAAGTACAAAATTAATGCTATGTTTTTTCTTTTGTCAGGTCAGTGAACGTTCTATCACACCTTTCTCAAAAATAACACCCGGAATAAATATAATAAAATGCAACACAGAAGCAAATTTTACGAGAATAATGGGCGTTTTTAATTGCTTCGCTACGAGTGGAATTAAAAATCAACTCATGAATCCCAGGACCAAAATTAATGTTACATTGCGTTACGTGGAGCAGTTAGGATCTACGGGACACTTAGCATAACTTATTTTCTTACCAATTTATCATTTGATATTGAATGACCGAATCCCAAATCATGGATGCGTAAATAATTTAAAGCATCAAGATTTTCACCGACCGCGACTCAAATTTTCAACTCCTGTGGAGTTAAATCACAGAAAAAGCAGCTCCCAAAAACTGAGCCTGGGATTAATTATCTGTTCCACTTTCTGTGAGGCCTCAGCATTACCGCTGAGTGGCCCCTCCGCCAGAAATTGAGTGGGCGCAATCGACACGAACTCCAACGAAACGCTGTAGACCGAGGATCTTTTTCCAGGCGCATCCACCCAGCTCCGTCTTTTTGTATCGACAGCCATTGCCCGGCCGGGCCGTTAGGAAAATTATACTGTTTCTTCAAGTATCACTGCTGAGCTGCCTTGACGTATATGAGCTATTTTCCCTTAAAAAGGAAACTTTTGATTCGAAAATTTCTGCTTAATTCGATTTTGATCGCTAGGAGAAAACATACGATTTACGGTAAGCGATCAGGGAAGGTTTTTGTATTTATGATGAAGCCTTTCATCGCATTCGATTTTGGCATATCAAGTTATTCGAAGTGTCAAGGCAGGTTTTAATATGCTGCACAACTCGATTCAACAGTGAAAGTGGATTGAAAATATCTTATGCAAATAGTTATGCTATTTTTATACAAATTCTTCAAAAATTCCAAGATAAAGAAAGTCACATGAGAGATGAAAAATGTGAAATTTCATAGAACAAATTAAAAAATTCCCGTCCTATATTCTCAAATTATTCGCATAGAGGAAGAATTGCTACCGAAAGCATTATGAATTATAAGACAAAATTAACTGTTAAAAACATTTGGTGGTGCAAAATCATTAGTATCGCCCTGCACTGATGAGATCCCAAAGTGATCATTTCTTATACAAAGCAGAAGCCGCACTCCCCAACTTCGCTTGAGGATCGCTCAGGGCTTCCGTATCGGGCAATTACGAAAGCACCGCCGACTTTTAACAGCTTCAAGTAATGAATTTTATTAGCGTGGGTGCGAATCTATTTAGAGGCGCTAATGAGTCATTCGTTCTCTAGTTATTGAGTACCCATTAACTGCCTAACATTTGCGGCCTCTGTTTTGAGGAACACGATAAACCAACTTAAATGTAATCAACAGGTACCTCTGGCTACTTTCATTGTAGTCACAAATGCTGTTCGTCTCATTAAAATTAGCTTAAATTGCATGCAGGAATTGTTCGTTGTAAGTTCGCCGTGTGATTGATGGTGCGCTCATTGCTGAGGATAAACGAATAGCAAAATCAACTTGTGGATTAGAAAAAATTATTATGCTGCTAATTCTTTCATTTCTCAGTTAGCAAAAACATACACAAGTATAACAATATGAATTAGGGTGAAACCTAATCTATTTCAATGAAAAAGTATACAAAACGTTTACTCTGAGGAACAATCTACAGTTCTCCTTCTCGCAATTCAGTTGTATCCATTAATGAATTGGACTGAATTATTCAACCTATTGACAAAATCTCAATACTACGCTATGATGACATATGGTAACTAGAAGTATGATGTTATGATCCGCTTAATTTTGAAAACTGTAATTCAACATTGAATTTCATTAATCTCATATCATCAAAATCATTTTTACCGGTAATTCTGGTATCAACTAGATTACATACTGAAAATGCTATATCAATAGATAATTTTATCGTAACAGTACTGACTGATATCTTGACAAGAACAATAACCCCAGACATAACTGGCCAATTCCCGATGTTCTAAATAAAAACTCAGCAGAAAGTTACCGCGTACTTTTTAAAAATGGTTCAAAACGCAAAATTAATCCAAAAAAGTTTAGGAAACTCTCATGACAAAATTAGACAGGTAGACTTGAACTCAGTCACAAACGAAACTGATTTTGATAATATTGTTGTGATGAAACTGATGAATCTCATCAATGATACGTACAAAATAAGTTATCTAATTTTTACTCGCACTATTACACCCAGAGACGAAGAGAAAGCTTACATCACTCGAGATATTAAATCGAATATCACGAAAAATGAAGCATATCTGAAATTGCAGAGCGAAGGAAAATCTAGTATTAATTTCTGAATTGGGTAGATTCAGAAATTATGTAACGAGTCACAGAAGATCTGTAAAAAAGTTATTTGCATCGAAAATTTCCTCAATTCAAAAGTGACAGAAAAAAAAGTAAACTCTTTTAAACTGACTTTGTGAATCAAATGAAGAAAATAAAACCCCTGTAAAAATAATTATGAAAAGTAATATTACGTACCATTCGAAGGAAGATATCACAGACATATTCATTAATTATTTCTTGAATATAGGCGAAAACATTACTGTCAATGTTCAGTAACTGATACAAACTCAATGATCACTTGCATTTTCTCCCTTATTTTAATGTAAGCCATTTATGGCTGTTTGTAATACTGACGGTATGAGCTGTATCAATGTTTTAAAAAACCAGGCTAATGAAATTTAAACTTTTTCCAGTAAGGTACTAATTAGATTCCATCGCTGACACGATCTCGCTTATTCTTGCTGGCCTGGCAAATTTGTCGTTTTCCACTGGCATCTTCCTGAAAACTCTGAAAATAGCATGACATGCACCTAGTTTCAAATCTATTTAAAAACCACGAGCATTAAATTATATCCAAATATTGGACAAAATTCGTGTTTTCATAAGAAACGATTTGGGTCTTGGGTCTCAGAGTGCAACAACTCAAGCTAGTAAAAAATACCTTCAACATTTGCCCTGCACTCAAACATTAACGTGGGTCTTTATATTTTCTATCATTTTATATTTCAGACATGCATTTGACAGGGCAGATCACAGGATCCTTCTGTCCAAATCAAACCACTGCAGGATAAGATTAACTCATCATCAGTGGTTCACGTGTTGCTTCTCACACCGGAAACAATACATGAAATCGGACACACAAAATCAAGTACATATACTGACCTAAAGTGTGCCGTAAATATTGGAACTTCTACTATAGCTTATAATCACGTAGTAAAAAGCCTATTTTTTACAATTCAACCCCAGATTAAAACCCTGAATTGTCTTTGTAAATGTTGCTTAAGACGCCTAGCACCATACTTGGGTCCGCAAGTGATGTATCTTCTGAATCTATGTAGTTTTTCTGCCATACCTCGCTTGAATGTGATACTGTGTTCAATGTAAAGGATTTACGGTGAAAATACTTTTCCAATGTTTCAATTTCAAACCAGCACTTAACGTTTCTAAATGTACAGAAATAGAGAAATTGTGATGAATAACATCTTTTACAAATAAGGGTTTTCATTAACAAAACCTGGAGAACATTACTCGTCCTGCAAGGCTCAGGCAGCGAAACACTCATTACCCTATCGTCCATCTCCAGAAAAGTATTCATTAGAAAAACCAAGGGAGACACATTTTGAGCCGTAAGCGAAAAGCCAGAGTAATGTTGCTAAAACATGTAACAATTTAATATAGCGTTGAACATATTTCCATTCAACTTTTTAATTTAAAATTAAACACAATTGAACCGAGAAGTTTCGGCATTTAACGACCAAGCTCAGCTTTCTGATTTTGCTGAATACATCATTTGAGGAGCTTGAATCATGGAACCCACAAGCATTAACAATAGTAGATAGAAAAGATTTTAAAAAACGACAGTGGAGGAAATGTAAATACCCAAAATTAATGCCTTATTATTTCTGTGATCAATATTTTCAAAATAAATCCCATGTTCACTTTATATTTTTTGAGATTTTATGATTTATCGTTGAAACAGGAAACCTGGAATTCAGTGAAATGCAGTGCCAAAAAAAAAAAACAGCTCCACTTTAAAAGAGACTGAAAAACCGAGCAAGCAAACGTGATGGTCTGATGAACAAGTGATAACCTACACAAACACGGACGTCGTGTGCTCCTTGTCATGCTAGGGATTCCTTTCCACTTGAAATGAAACAAAAAATGTGCTCCTGAAATTCTTGTTAGTTTTAGCTATCCTTTACAGAGTTTCGCCATGTCCACGTGCTCGAATATTTTGAGCCGTCTATTCGCGTTCATTCAGCCGAGAATGTGTTACGAAGACTGGCCTGGAAAAAATATCTGCCAGAATTTGTTGTATTTTTGCCGAACAGTGAATGAAATGTATATTTTATAATAGTTTCATAGAAAATTGTCTGATATTTGTACCCCTGTCTAATCCAATTACTCGAATTATAATTGCCGTATGAGTTACATTATAATTACAAATTATGTCTTCGTGATACTCATTCTTCATAATGCATCCAAAAGCCAATGAAAACTTTTTGTAGGTCTTTCACTTTCAATAGAAATGAACTGCTATTCATCATGGCACGCTCAATTGATAACGGATCCACAAGTCGTTGAATACTTTTTGTAGGTCTTTCACTTTCAATTTAGAATAAATTCTTATCTGTCATCGCTTCAGGCTTCCTTTTGACTCGCAGCCCCTGTCATTGAGATAGCACCATCTATGTTCACTCTCTAACATGTTGATCAGCGACTTATAATACCGGATAGAGAGCTGTAAATCCGAAGCACGTGAAGCGTTGCGTCTCACCGAACAGACTTTGGAAAATGAGTCATCTCTATCTACTCTTACTGACACTCGTACTTTTTGGAAAATTAACCCATCTTAGTCTCGTTACAATCCGATCGCTCAGTCATGCATGACGTTGTTCATCGTTTTGACATATTATTCATGCTGGTACACTTATCTTCCCATCGCGTGGGATGTTCCAGGTTGGGTTGGACAGCACATGAGGGACTTCTTCGGAGATGTTAGGACCACGACTCCCGCTCTGACAGAAGAGGCGGCGAGAGCGTCCGCTTCATTCTCAATGCAGAGGTTATATGAGCGCCTACGTAATGTGCTAAGTTTTAGGGTCTAATGAACCTTAATGGTCTAATTTGTAAAAGAAGAATTCTGGAAAGTATTCATCATTGCATGCACCGTTCGGGTTTCTCAATTGCGGAATAATCTCTTTTGAAAATTTAGCAGTTTTGAATGCCTTGATTTCGGGACAAAATAAAATGACGGTATAATAAATAAGTAATATTTATTTCGCCACACTGAACACAGTAGTGCTAATTCTATTTTATCAATAACACTAAATGATTCTTCGATGACAGAGTATAAGTTTTATATAATTGTTTGCACTCTACCAGACAATTTTTCACATCATTTTGTCGAGTTCATTCCCTCACTGAAGAGCGTCCTGATTGGTCAGATTCTTCCTTAATTTGGCGATTATCGGGTATTGGTTTCTATTTTGTACACTAAGTCAAAAGCATTATGGTTTATTTTTTGGAAGTGCATGTGAAGTGTGAATCGACATTAGAAGTAGAGCACTTGCAAACACTTCAGCTGGATACGCTGGCTTAATTTTTCAAAGAGCATGTCAATGTTCTTTGACATTTGAAACTTACCGAATAACCATCACAGATTTTTTTCCGTAAATTAAGTTTCGAGAGAATGTGTACCCAATGGAGCTGATTGACATACTATTAGTTTAAAAAAACACTTTCTTGATCCTCCCATGTATTCATGAGTAAAATGACCCCGGGAAGCAACGAAGTAAATGAGAGGTCATAGTTAAAGGACTTCACAGAGAAAATTTTACGGAAAAGGGAGCCAATAAATTACCTCGTGTCACACAATGGTGCAAGGAACCCCCACAGTGGAATAACAGCATGACCTTACTGACAATTATCTTTATGCAATTAGAATAATAATAAGGTCTCCTGTCTCTGCGTCGCATGCAATGTCTCTCTGAGCACAAACAGTTCTGTGTTCAATATTAAGGAAAACGAGAAGCACAACAGCTTGCTCTGCCAGTTTACATATCCGGGCGGCAGTAGAAAAATTATGCCCTGTGATAGAAATTCAAACATACTTACCGACACTTTGTCGATCTGAGTATTTAAATTCCGTGTTCAGAAGCTGCACTCCATCAGAAGCTCGTCGTCACGGGTTTTGACAGGAAATACAATGAATGTTATTTTTGACACACATCAAATGCGCGGTGCGAAGCTGAAATAAAAATAAATAGAAATAAAAACTATGACATTTCCTTAAATCCCGTGACGATATGACACATATTGTACCTACTTTGACACATTTCTCGTGATTCTTTAGTATTTCATGCGTAAGTTCAACTTTTCTGGCTGCCCATTAATTATTTTGATTTCATTTCGTTAAAAAAATTAAGAAAACGTACAAAATCTAAAATATTTGAGGCTCCGGTACTACGTGCTGTGACTAAACACAATCTGTCGTTGCACGTTCCACTCGTTTACATGGCTTCAGTAATACACGTGAAGAATACATTAATGAAACGCTGAACTAAATATCCGGTACACTTAACCGAAATAAAATAATGCTCTGGAGAGAGCATTCTAAGCAATTATTCCACAAGGAGCCAAATTTCCAAGCACATTCTCGCATTCAAGCTCATTCAAGGAGTCATCGCCTGCCGCTGCAGCACTGACCGGACGAGTGAAGTTTGACAAACCCAGAAGTACTAAAATTTCACTGACAGTCTTATGAACAGACTAGGCAATGAAAGTTCGAATGCTCATGTTGAATTCTGGCACTGTTATCTTCGTTGTGAAAATTTCCCAGCTAACTTGAGCCGTAGTTAATTCTGTGATGAATTTCATAATCCTCGTGGGTTGGTGACTGCAATGTTAAAAGCCTAGAGTGAGTTATACTGTTTTTTCCAATGTAGTTATGAAGATGTGGAGATCCTATTCACATTTTAACATCTGCATTATTTTTGCCTTGTAGATTGTACCATCAGGCGAGGCTTTCCTATCATTAATTGCAGTACATCTTTTTTCTAACGCAAACATTTGCTGCCACGAAAGTGTGTTTCTTATAGTTAGTATAAGTTTCAGACCGTCCGAAAGAGGATATCGTCCGTTCTTTGAACAACATGGAGTAGCACTCGCAAAGTTTTCTTTGAGGAGACTCAACTGTCAACCCTGCAGTGGTCCGTGTGTTAGGGAACATCTGTACGAAAACTATACGTACGAGCAGTATCCTATATAGGAATTCATACTTTAGCCATCCTTTACCTCACATTGTGAGTTCCATACTTCAAGTCTATAGCATTTATCATTCCAGTTCGAAGGAACTGTAGGAACAGTATGAGGTTTCATTAAATAAGAGTGGCATGTATAGTCGCTACATATATTCCCTCTTTTTCGCATTCAAGTCAAAAACGACTTTACACAAAAATTTCATTTTTCTTATCCCTGTCGTTTAACGAGCGCATTCAAAACGAAATGAGTCGTCATGTCCTGAATAGTACAATTTAACCTCACGGCCATAGCCCCTGCGCAGCGCCTCTTTCAAATCCGACCTAAGGAAAGGGAATGTTAAAATAGGTCAAGAATAAGATCGTCGAACGTATCTGAGACCTCAAAATGTATCATATTACATTGCAAAAGAACTTCTGACCATCGACATGAATTATGTAAATATTGTACACAAGTTTATTATATCTGATGACCGCTTATGATGCGACCTGTGGCATTCAAAAGTCAGCATTCGAACATAATAAGTAGGCCATAAACGAGAGAGTCCACTTAACATTAATGCTGAACTACAGCTCACAACAGGAAACAATTCAAAGATTGTCCTTCATGCATCCGTTTCGTTCGGAAGAATGAAACACATGAAGACGTTTGAAGTTTTGCGGTACGAGCAATAACATCTTTTAAGAAATTAGCCCTTGTTTTTCAAGAGCAGCGGAAGCTTAGTTTGTGAAAGTATTTTTGAGGCATCAGATAATAGCGATTCATCATCATAGCTCAAGATCGGAAGTCGCGATCCAGTCACTTTCGTTTGTATATTGGAGGACAAAAATGTGAGGCCACAAATACACCGGCTTCGGTCGACTCTAATTTGTCAACAATTATTAGAGGCATCGCTCTTGACGCGTCAAGATGGTCGACCTGGATAGTGGCGGAACGACCGCGGCTACAGTACAACACTCCTGATCTTATCCAGCGGGGCAGGGCAGGGCTGCTCTGACCATAGCTCAATGCCACGATATTCTCTCTGCCTCACTTCCATTAGCTGCTGCACGATTCTTCTACTGTGTTGTGTGAACACAAACACAACAGCTGCTGCCAGAAATCTTACAGCTTTAAGTTAACGTGAGTTAAGTGATTTCGTTGGTTCATGTATGGTCACTGACTGCTGGGCAATTAGCTTCAAAATTCACTAATGTAAAGTATTATAACTTCTAAGGTATTCTGTTAATTAACACTTCAGTATATGCCTGAATTATGACTGGTGATGCCAGTACTTTTTAGGCACGCAATGCTATAGTATTTTCAAAACACGTATGTTTACTGAACAAAATACTCGCAATTTTCATTCTATTCCGGAAAGATAGGAACTACCAATAAAAATCAAAACTTGACCTTCATACATCTGCAGAGTTTTCATTACATTTTTAGCAGGGAGAAATTCCACTTTTTGCTCCTCAGCCACTCTTTGGAATTTCTTCCGCTTTTTGAAATTCCACAGCCGTAAAATAATGCGTCAAATGTTTCCTGCCAGGCACGGACAAGTTCAAGTCATTATTTATTTTAAATCAGTTGTCTGTGTTCCTGGTTAATCTGAGGTTCATTTTCTTCATTTTTGCATACAGTGAAAGAACCCTACAGATTGGACATTTTTGACCAAATAGTTGACACGTTTTGTTGTCCCAAATACTTTTCTACCGTCGTTTAGTTTTCAGGTAAGTTAGAACAAAGAAGAACTTACCTTGAAATTTTTCTCTCCTTTCATCAAAATGAACTCCTGTGAGGCCTCCTGGTGAAGTCATCTCTGCTGCTGCGCCGGAGCTGTGTAGTTTTCTGACGTTCTTTTGCGCAGTATGTTTGGAAAAGTATTCTTTACTAGAATATTGTAATTTCTCTTATGGATATTATTCTCATGGCTTTTGGTAAAATTGAATACTAGGAGACTAAGAAATTCATTAAAATTTTGTAATAACACGTATGTCGCGCTAATTATAGATAAGATTACTACTGATAAATTGCGTGAGAAAAAACAAGCAATATTGAAGAGAAATTTGTCACCCGCAATAGTGCGCCTGATAGCATTTGTATTACTGTATTTCACAATCTCACAAAAATTAATAGCAAGATTTCATTGGTAATTCTGAAGGCAGATTAACTTGTATATCATATTCACATTATCAGGCATTGATCTCGAGGTGTAATCAAATCCCCCTTGATTTTCAGTTTCTTTTCCACGATATCCACAAGTTTACCAAAAGTAACCTTGTGTGGAACTCTACCTCCCTAGCTCCCATACAAGTTTTGTCAATTAGTTTAATCTTCTATCGCACTTTTTGGGGAAGTAAAGTAGAAAAAGGCGAAAAGTAGAAAATAGATTCGAAAAAATCGAAAATAGTTCGAAGTAAAACTCTCCTGGTGTCGGCCGTAAAATAAAGTTTACTGCCCAGGGGTCTCCCGCAGGTGCGCTTCCAAATGTTCCGCTGGGGCTGCCAGTTCCCTCATGAAATGACGCTTCATTGTTTGACTTGCTCCCGTGCATCACATGGTAGGCTCATGGCTCAGTTAAAAGGATTATGAATTAAAATTGCAACGTTTGAAACCTTAGTTTTGAAGGGACACTATCAGTTTTTAGCTCGCTTATGTGCGTTTTATTTGTACAGTGTACCGTCCAAAATAAACTTTGGGAGTCCGAAACGTAAAAAAACGATGGGTTAAATTTTTCTACAATTTTCGCTGAATAAAGGTTTATAGACGGTAAGCTTTGCTCTGACTTTCGAGTGAATTAAAACAATGTATGAAAAGACAATGGTAGTTTATTTATCTTCAAGGAGTCAAAATTAAGAAACAAGTGAATTCCTCTTAGAAAAAGTTAAATAATAACACGAATGAACACAAAATTTGGACATTTTTCAATATTTAATTAATAGATCATTATTTTGAATCACGGCAGTGCATTTTCGGCTTCAAGGTTACACTAAATTTTACCATTCGGTTAGTGTGGATTTTTCCATTTATCCTGCAATTTTACCTATAAATCTCCCACACTTGGATTTCTAGCCATTCCATACCGTCCTAATGCCTTCCATGAGCCCGCTATGGCATTCAAGACGCGACTTTGGAGTGCCAGCTAATAACTCCAAATCTTTGATCCTTTAGATAGTTCATAACTAGCTTTGACTTACGGCAAGGAGCGTTGTATCTCATAGACTCAGAAATTTCAAATCCAAAATTTGTAATCCTGGCATGACACATCGTTCAAGCAGGCTTATATTATTACAGCATAAATTCTTTAATTCAAGCGTACAAGAGTTCATTACTCAACCCTGAAACTTAACCAAAGACCCTGTCGTGTATCCCACCTAAATTGACTGTTTGCTTGGCACTGTTAGACTTGAAACTTTTACCGATTTTCCGTGGAAACAGCTCCCAATTGCTTCTAGCTGCATTAAATTCTTCAGATTAATTTTCTTCTGGCCAATTGAGATGTTTGCTAGCTTAGTCTCTTGCGTATCAGCGCTCTTTGCGAGAGCTTAAAGGGGTATTTCATGCAAGCTTCTCGACATAATTTGTCGAGAAATATACACTTCATCTTAAATTTGGGTAAAAACGTGCCCTGCAGTGAGAATACAATCCTTGTGGGTAAGACGATGAATGGAAAGGTCTTCTCTCACTGTAATTTTTCTTGGTCTGTCCTACTTTTTCATGGAATTAGTTCAACAGTGTCGCTGTAAACTTTCAATATTCGTCTCACATCACTTTCGGAAATCCAAAAATTTGATCAACGGTGGGATTTTAAGTCCAAAATTACAGAATTACCGATTTAACAGTTGTTTCTACATGAGGACATCTTGCCAATGTGTCAAATACTGCAGTGATAATGAACAACCTTTCTGTTCTTTACCATACTCTTGCGTGCCAGAAACACGAATCGTCGGAACACAATTACTTCCAACAATGTCTCTTAATTTATGGCACTTAAAAATTAGCAAATTGCTCATTTCTTTTCATAAATATTTTCAATTAACCTGAAAAGCCGCGTCCATGTTCATCATGTATATGCCTACATTCAATTGAAATTTTCAAAAATTGAATCATTATTTTTTAAATTTCGTTCAAAACACTGCATGTTTTGTGGCTCAGTCAAAAGTCTAATGAATAGAACACACTACTTCTTCCACCCCAGTTTTATTATCATACTCTCACCTCATATAAAGTCAGCGCTATGAATACAATTCAAGTTGATCACTAACCACGGTCAGTTTTTCGAATCGATGGAAACTTCACTGTTTTAATCTGTTCTTATCAAATCAAAGCCGCACAACTAAAATATGCGTAATTTTTCTCCTTTTTTATTCAGTATTCCTGATATAGAGGATATTACAAAGCTGTTCCGTCCAGTACGAGCCACACAAGTTGTTAAAAAAGGTTACCAAAAGCTCGTTATCCCGTTCAGTGGGGCAGCGTAATCGTTTTCATTCCTAACAAGAAATATGAGCAAGAGTCAAATTTAAAAGCTATGTTCGAATTTCATTTACTTTTTCCTATTAAGCCACTTACTGATCTGAGAAAATGATTCACGATGAACACACATCACCTTTCTCTGAACATTTTCCAAGCGAAGCATTTCAGTATCAATAACGCGAGATGAAGCCGATATTATTTTCTTTGTATTCCTGAGTGAAGAATTCGTGCATTTCAATCTCAATAATCTCAAATCATCGAAGAGCGTTGCGCATGCGCAGGAATTCGACGCGGCGCTGATATATAGAGTCAGTCTAAAATAATGAACGGTGCTTGCCGCGATGCTATCGCCCGTCCTATGTTTATATTAATGCTCGAGCTCGCAATTTATTGGCTTGCCGATAGAATCAAATTGAGTCCCTAGACAAGTTAATTTAAATTTCCCCATAGCGAGATTTCTATTTGCTGTGCCGAAAGTTTTAATTTGTTACGTCAGGCAGCGAAAGTTGACAGAGAATGCATGACGAGAGCCTGGAGTCAAAATCCATGGTTGTAATTGACCATTTGATAGCGACATGGTAGCACCTGGTGCGACAACCAGGGCGTGTACTTGTTCGAAGGCCACGAAAATTTCGAGTGTTGATGCAGGCTCTGACTAAAAATTGACTTTATAAGTGAATAACTATTCATCTGAGAGATTCAAATGAATTTCAGTTCTATTTAATATAGACACCATGATAGTAGTAAAATTGGAACGTTAGATATTCATAACATTGCTAGGGATCAAGTTTGATTTTTGCTCGCAGCGTAAGTGTTTCCATTGAAGAGAATATATTTTAGTTCTTTAGTTCCATCCTCGTTTGGAGTTAGGTTTAGATCAAGTTTACTAAGTTCAAACAGATACTTGAGAGATATGTCATTGTTGCCTAGTTAAATGCCATTATAATATCGGTGCTTCTACTTTAATGGACTCAAATATCACATTTCCATTGTCAAATACAAACTCATATCTTGTGCAGATAGCAACTTCTCCCGTCATCAACTTCGACTGAACTTTGTTTTCGTTTTGTTTTTTATTTCGAGAAGATACCTGAACATCAAGCACATAAGTTATTGTGGTTATTGCCAAACTCTCTGTGTGTTTTCATTAATGCAACACGAGGCCTGCATGATAGAAAATCGGTATTCTATCAATAAAACGGTATAATTAAGAACAGATTAAAGTTTGTTCTGCATAATAATGAAAAATGCCTGACTGATTTCTCTTCCGAATCACAATCTACTTTTAAGATCCCTTCCCAATTAATTAATTAGTTATCTTTGTCTTGCGTCGGGGCGAGTGTCGTCACCCAGGCTGCCAAGTTTCTTCTCGTTAAGTCGCTGCGTATTAAGTTGAGTCTTCCACGACGCATCAAAAAGTTTTCTTCTGAACGAAGGACCTTTTTGAAGTTCGTCAGTACTTGTTCGTGGAAAGTTTTCAGCGAAGTTTAAATTTGGTAGACGTAAGTGCCACCAAAAGTAGGTCGAAATCTGAAGTGCTTTTTGAGCCGTGTGCGGCTGCTGGGGTAGAATGAACGTAATCCCTACTACAATAATCAAGAGCGAGTATTTTATCTAAACTTTGTTTTTATTTCTCAATTCTAAAGTCCTACAACCAAAGTCATGAGTCAGGCCCGGCAGGTGGAGCGGTTTGAAGGTTAATCACTGCTCCAAGAGCCAAGATTTAGTCCTTGCAACGAGGTTCACAGTACCGTTCAAACGACAAAAACAAGTTTGTCCATGCAACAAGAGCGAGAAAAGGTCTGTTTCTGCAACAAATGCCAAGACTCAGTGGGGTCGTTACTTATGATCCAGAGCTCCACTTCTAGAATTTAAAGAACTCAATTAGGCTCGGTTTTCGCACCAAGAATTCCGTGGTCGGAATAAAGATTCTGAGCCTCCAACTGCACATCGCCGCAGATGAAAAAACCTTCGCATTTAGGGTGAAAGGCCATCTTGATGGCTCCTTTATTATTATTAGGGCAAAGATTTGCAGCCATAGAGCTGCGGAGGTATAAAAACTGATCTTATGTCTCTATGACAGTTGTATTTAAGCTGGTGCATGGCTGTAGATGCGTTGTGGTGTTGGTGCAGCTGTGCGTTCCAAATTTTATTGTCTAACGACAGTTTCAATAATTTTGTTAAGCAATTCTTGTTTAAACGATGTCTCTACCAGCCTCCCCAATTAGCTTTATTTTAAAAATACTATTTTCTGATGCGAAATTAAATTCGATCTGTGCTACACAAAATTTATTCAGAAACGAATTCAGCAGACGTGCTATAAGAATTTACTTAACTAGAATGACGGCCGCTTTACTTTTCACTTGTTTTTGCTGAGAAAAAGTTAATGAAATTTGACGTCACAACTGAGCATTTCGCAGAAATAACCTGAGCGGAATGCGAGAAATGCTCCACCTCAGGTTTTTGCAGCGTTCTTGATGTTCATCTGTGCTGATTGTTATTTATTGTTATTCATTCAATCAAAATGTCGTCTGACTTTTAAAATCAGTCTCATTCGTAATTCGTGCATATTTTGAATCTCACCTTAAGATACTAGGACTGGTGTCTAGGTTACTTCTTGTAATTCTGAGCAAACTTTATTCATTGGATTGCTAGACTCAGAAAAGGGCAGTGGTCGATCATAGCGCTGCTACAAGTATCTTCGTAATTTAAAAGATCTTTGAATTGAAGAAACGTTATTAAATTCGGGCAGTTTCTTTCTACAAATTTTGAAGCTGTATAATTACATACACGGTTTCCTCAAGACTATTGAAACTTATATTTTAAAATAACTCCTTCTGGGCCCTAACAAGGTCTCAAACTCTTTGAGCATTTTATAGAATTTCCAAAGTATCTTATGTTTTAACGTATAGAACTTGAAGAGCTACTCACCGGACTCAAAAGGCATCTTATGGACTTTTATGCTATCTCATAAAACATCTGAAGTACCAAACAAAACATCTGGAGTACCTAACAAAACATCTACAGCACCTAACAAAACATCTAGGGTATTTCGTAACACTTACGATGTAGTCTCTGATGGCAAATAAGTCTAGGTCACCTAATTCGTCACATGAATCGAGAGTCGTTCTGAGGAATCTACCCTCAAACATCAATGCGTGGTTTTCCAGTGCATGTTTGAGAAAAACTCGTATCCGAAGCAAGCCCCTTAAAGTGCGTAAAATCAAAATTATACAGGAGTCACGCGCGCACATGTGTGATCCGTCACACTAGTGTGCTCTGAAGGAAAGAAATTGCACTTTTTTGCCTTACTAACGGGAGGCCACTCACAAATATGCGTACTAACACGACTTGGAATGGTGTTGTTTTAGCGTTAAATTACCAGGTGATCGAAAGGTGTTTTGCATTTGAAACTTCACTTCCTGATGAGACCGAGTTGTCTTGCTGCATGCAAGTGAAATAGACCTCAAAAATGATTTTATATGAACGAAGAAAATTTGATTTCTCCTAGAGCTTTATTATCCATCCTTGTGCTCCTAGTAACGAAGCAATGTCCTTTGTTTATTCCAGAAGCATTGCCTGCGAAGGACAAAAACATACATGAAATAATTTCTTCCACATATAAGGTGGTTTTATTCCTCCGAATAATTATGGACATTCTACAAATCAAGTGTCCACTTATATGATGACTACGATAGGGAAAGTAGTGTAACCAGAGCTGAGAGCTGCACAAGTAGCGGTACGGCAGTGTTTACTCAATCTAGCTTTTGTCACTGCCCAGTCGAAAAATTCATGAAATAATCCCTGAAAATAGATAAGAGTAAAAAATTATAGGCAATAATAGATGCCGAGCAAAAGTGTTTGAATGGGTATCGCCTCGAAAAACGCTTATTTCTTCACCCTTGAATTTTCTTGCATATTCATACTTATTAACGTCACACTCAAGTGCTTCAAAATAACGCTTGAATTTCTTGGTAGAAATTCCTAACATGAGCTTCGTACGCAAAGTGGTAGGTGCAATTGATTTCTAGTAATTTGTCGTAAGTTAAAAAGGTATTCTATGACGTTATCGTACATCAGATCATTCACTCACGGCTTCGAGAAAATTTTCCCTAAACGAATGTCGAAGTATGACTTTTATGAGCACAAGCATTGTCAGTATCAAACGCTTACAAACCTGCTTCTCCTGCACGGGCCTCAGCCGTCGCCGGCAGCTCTAAGCAATAAAATTGATCACTCAGTCGATCGTTACTTGTCCAATGAATCAGCATTTAGTGTTCTCTCCGCAGCTTCCATACAGCAAATTCAAGCAGCTCTCAAATGAAAGGTTAAGTAAAATTTTATTAGACAGCCAAATGTCCACTAATTCCGGATATCAATACTGGATTTATTTGACAGCCAAATGTCCACTGATTCCGGATATCAATACTGGATTAACCAGACGGATATATTTATGTGAATTTGAATACAGGATTAAATCAATGAGCTTTCGAGACCGAATTTTCTTGACAGTACTTTCAGCAAAGATTTCGACAGCGGATTTCCCTGACAGCTATAAACACAGGTACAATGGCAGAGTAACTACATGAAATTTACATAAATAATTACTTTTACCCTATCACCTGCAGCGACGATATCCACCAGAGTTTTCACCCGAGCATGCCAGACGGCATTCTTGTTGACCTCTACCCAAGTTCAGAGTTATAACACACCACGTGATGAAGACGGTACCAGCGGCGTCATGTGCCTTGCCTAGGTTTAGCGTTCTCGAACAGCCAGACGGGCTTCCCTGCTGTAAAGTCTTCAAGTAAGCCGACATCGGGAAATAACTTCATTTCAACTACAGGAGTAGCATGCACTGTTTCGCTAAGTCAGTATACAGTCAAACTTTTTAGAACAACTGCACAGAAATAATCATTTACGTATGATTTTCAGTACACATCTTGCGTCTACGCGCTGTAGTCAGGGTTAGATTGATGTGAAGTTTAGTTAATTCTCACATTTTGCTCCAGCCAAGTGAAAGCTTTTAACAGTAAGACTCACACTGTTCAATCTAAGAGGCAATACATCGGCTATTGTGCATTATTGGATTAGAAGTTTTAGAAGAAAGAGGATGTGAGCGACAGACGAAGTCTACCTAAACAGAACGGCTTCAATAATTTAGCAA
This sequence comes from Orchestia grillus, assembly GCA_014899125.1. NCBI lineage: Eukaryota > Metazoa > Arthropoda > Malacostraca > Amphipoda > Talitridae > Orchestia > Orchestia grillus. The sequence continues at coordinate 12,758 of VOMN01028899.1, read as the reverse complement.
CACAGCATCTCACCGATGCTAGACATTGACTCATTCACGACACACATATTATTTTCTGTTCATAAATAACAATAACAATTCAGAACCACAGTCTGATATGTCATTCTCGATCAGACAAGGAATGCGAGTGTGATTCTTGAGCGCAAGTACTTGACCAATATCCCAACATCATTGCACGTGCAAACTGCCAACATTTTCATAACCTGTACATCGTGCCTACATTGTTGCCTTCGCAGTATCTTTTTCTATGGAAAGTAGGTTTAAATGTTTGAAATAAGGGAAAATTGAGCCCGATGGCATTTAATTAAACTTATGAATTAAAAATAATACATGCCTTCTCTACGCTAGATTACTCAGTTATCATTTATGGTGCCAAAAACATAATCAAAATTCAAGCATGGATAACAATTGAATGTAATTACGTATTGATTCAGTTGTTCGTGACTGACGAGTAAGCAGAAGGCATTTTCATTAAAAATATAGAAAAATTCACAATTAATATTTTATAAATTTACGTTTATTATTAGCTCATTTTGTCAAAAATTGCGGTTTTTCGTTTGTAGCCCTAGCTTGCTTATAATTTAGAGCTCTTCAAGCCTGTATCACAATATAACTACGGAACCTGAGAACCAAGATCAAGTGACGTACTAGAGGCTAAGGGCTTCACAGGACCGAGTTATACGTGAATAGGTTCGAACAAATGGAACATTACATCGGGCACATTATTCCTGAATGAACCAATGGACTATTGAGGGCTGTTTTAAAACGTGTGTTCGTCCGAGTTTCCTGCCTCACCATGCAATTTTAAAATTCCTCTCCAGTCAATTGTATCAACAAAACTATGGACAAATTATTCAGTAAATTTAAAAAAGCTATCTACTGCCACACATTATTGAAGATTACAGCCTCTCGTTCACACTTAAAAGCGCACATTACTTCAACATGAATAAATTTCATAGATACAATCAATTTGACTTGGCCTATTAAAATTCAAGTAGTGATGTGCTCTCAACTCGCTGTGAAATTTGAGTATCGCGAGCACAGCCGTAAAGTTCATAAATACCCACCGAAATGGCCTCTTACTTACCTTAATCGCCCAGCATAAATGATCAGAAATCGAAACCTCAGGTTACCTCGAGTGGGTCCCATTGTGGGCCAGACTTGGCGCTTCAAGTCTGACTCATTTTACCGAGACAACGAGTCCAGCACGTTGCCCTAATATCTGTGATCCAATTCGTGTAAGGACTTTAAAGCACGGTCTTAATGTAAGAATCCTGCGTGTTCACGTGCTCGAGTGTAGAATTATTTTCCTGGTAAATAACAGCCGATTTGGAATTATTTGTGCGCTCATGTGCTACAATCGGGCGCTAGAAATTTATCGAGTTGTAAGAGGCATCATTTGTTAGAGTGCCAGTGTGTTAGAGGTTATGAAAATTGATACAAGCAAACTTTTCCAGAGTATCTGGTTTGTTAATTGGATTTTAAAGAGGTTTGTCAAATTTTAAAGCCTCCGTCACTGATGTGAGTTAAGAGTAAATGAAAGTTGCCATACTTATGACAAAATTTAACGTGAGCGACGTTTCCTCGAGGTGACCTCGCGATAAAAAGACTCCAACGACTTAAAGTTGTAAAATACTTACAAAATAAATCGGGCAGCCATCGGTCTTCCCGCGTTATCATTTCGAAGTGCTCCGTTGGTGTCGTATCTGTATGACTTTTTTGATGATCACCGGTAAAAATTAATCGGTTGATTAAGATCTCGCTCTACACAAATGAAGAACTTTCACATTTACGATAAAAATCGTCAGTATTTTGCTTCTCGAGTTGATGTACATCTGTACCTGTACACTTGCGCCCTAAATTTCATGGAAATTTTTATCTGCAATGTTATAAATGGCTTGGAAATACATCTGCGTGGAGCATCGACTAAGATAGAATCTGCATAATTTTGTGAAATAAATTTTCCTCATTATATTCGGACTGACAATATGCAGATTCACATTTCATTGTCCCTAAATTTACGATGCAGAAAATCACCAAAAAAAATCGAGCTTCAGTCACGAAATAACGTTTCAGAGCGGAACTCGCAATCCCAGCGCACAGTGAACTAACTCACGCCAGGCTGGAGTGGCCTGTATAAAGAGATGCAAAATTTACGTGCCTATGACGTCCCTATTCTAATCTTCGATATGCATTTCATTGATATGCGGAGTGTTTAAAACCCATCGAAAATTTTGAAAGCGGTGAAAATTTCACGTGATCACGTTGATTTCACGGTGAACTGTTTCCTCAACAAATTGCCAGCATGTGACTAGTTCTCAACTACATGAAAACAATCATATCTTAGTTAATGCATTTCAATTGATAAGAAAACTTATCTTTCACATGCGTATGACCGTTTATTTCAAATTCATCTATAAGTTCAGCTATAAGAAGCGGAATTAAAACTTATTCCTAATTTTTGCGTAAAAAAATGGTTTATTGCTATTTTTTCAGTATATCGCGGACTTATTAATTTCGGTGACGTCATGTTGTCACTACAGTTATGGAAACGACGGGATCTATTCGCAAAATTTTGCCTGAATTTCATAATTTCTTTGGGCTCATTTCGACGAAACTATTGTTGTTCGTAAGAGTTTGCACTCAGTGATATTGTTTTAATTCAATATCAATATCGCATTTCAGCAGCATACCTCTAAACCATTATAACTGATCATTTTTGACGGTAAAGGGTCCAGTACGCCACGCTTTAAACTAATTTTAAAACACATTCTCTGATGCTTCTTCCTTTACTCCACCCCATTCTCCCCCTCCCTTCTCCGAACGGGTAATAATTTTATCCTCCTGTATTTTTTTTACCGAAGAAGTTGTCCGTCGCTTCTATGTCGATCTACACTCACTGATCAGAAGTTGTTTCTGTGAAAACGTCTACCGCTTCTATGTCAATCCACACTCACTGACCAGAAGTTGTTTCAGTGAAAAAATTGTCTACCGCTTCTATGTCATTCCACACTCACTGATCGGAAGAAATTGTTTCAGCAAAGAAGTCGTCCACCGCTTCTATGTCAATCCACACTCACTGACCAGAACTGTAGTTGTGTTGCGTCATGCTTCTAAGAAGAGCGCGCAATATGTCATTACGCACAATGACGGATGCTGCTCTAGCGACCGCGCCTCGGCCGCGCATAAAAAACATCAAAAATTGGCACTTCTTTTTTCAAAAATCGAGAATGTGCCTCAAAGGCTGCCAGGAAGATTTCTATTTTTAAGTTTCTGTAGTCTGATGACAAACTGGTTTTCACGGGGCGAGTCTCAACTGCCGCGACAGAAGGTTAGTCATTTTTGACGAGAGTGCGTGTAATTTTGAAGGCCAAAGACAATTTTGAAAGCAAAATTGTATTTTGAAGATGAAATTGTAACTCTCAGGTAGGATTGTACGCTGGCCAGCTAAAATTGTTACTCTTAAGGTAAAATTTAATTTTGAAGGTAGGAGCGTATTTTTGCCATCCACCATAGAACTTTTATTGATGTATGAAATACAGTTTTTCAAATCTCCAAGAAAAAATTAATGTACCAATTCAAGGTTCCATTTCAGTAAATTAACAGTGATTCAGTAAATTTAGGCTTACGTATCTTGCGAACAGAAAATATTCCAAGAACCTAACAGCTAGACTCTTAAATCATGAATACTGAGTACAAATGAGCGAAACATATTTCCTAAAACGTGTCTATCAATCTCAAGACAAAGTACAAAATATCTTCTATTTCAATTTCAGGACAAGACATCTTTCCTGCTTGCATTAATCTAATTTTAACAAAAAATAAACAATCACGCACTCTCTTTCAATAAGGTTAACTTCGGCAGGGAAATAAATGCATGAGTTGGAAAATTTAGTTAAGCACGGGGCTCCGAGCACGCAGTAATTAACGTAGTCCTCAATTAGAACGAGTTAATGACTCCATGTTTCAGGTAATCACATCGAAAATGCCACAAACCGGGCAACATTAACATTCGTATTCAGCAAGTTGAATGAGGTCGGGCTCAATAATCATGAACGGTGTCTCGCATACTGTGTTCGTTGGCTACAGAAGAGACTCGAATATTCAATTCTAGAGATTTCACTCCTTCTCTTTAATTTTCTCTATTCTACATAATTTCAAAGTAATTTAATGATTGTACTCCGATTGATTAGTTGTTAGATTACCGTCGCAGATGCATAATGTCAAAATATTTTTTTTAAGCTGTGAGTCTTTACTGTTCGTCAATCATTTGTGCTCCAAAGTCTAAATTGGCAAAATAGAATACGCCAGACAACTTTCGATGAAGTCTCGACCCGAATACTGTCAGAAAAGTTATTGCTAGTATTGTCACCAGTTGCAAAAGTTGTACAAGGCTTGTAGAGTTTACTAAATTTCATTCATCGTTGCGTTTTCCACTCCTTATTAATATAAAAATAATCACCGATAATCGGTCCTTTAACTCATTTCTCGGTAAATAACAAGTAAATCTTACCCAACATTGCTTGCAGCATGTGCGAAATTCTGGAAACCTTATCGCACAAAAATGGAAAGTTCGCCATGAAAATAACAATTTAAAGTGAGACAGTGTAAATATTTCTCGAGCTTCACGACAAGTTTACCTCCAGCTCAAAATTAGGTCTTCTTGAGACGGCTCATGCGATCTGGTCTTGCGGTCGCTGTCACTTTAATTAGAATTCCTGATTTACTTCTCTGAGGGCAAGGGTCTGCGATGGAGCTGCAGATTATGTTCACGAGAAGGGGAAACCCATTTTCAAAAGTGTCGTTTCACTCACACTAAGTTTCTTCGTGTGTATCTGTACGTTCGGCACAAGTTTTGAAAGGTATCATAAAATGAAGAAAAAATCACGTTAGGCACATGATGCGTCTCGAGGTGTCATGTGTACTTTTACATTTCCCCAATGACAAGCACACGGTTGTTAAGGCGGTGCCAATCACGATTCTTTAAAGTCAAGCACTCACATTAAAACAAAACTTACATATTTACTGATTGTGACGCTCTCATAAACTAACTTATCTTTCCCAATAGCGCTGCTCAATTTTTAAAGCATGTTCGAAGCTGGCATTTCACGACGCTTGACGTCCCTCGGTAAAGCCAGAGTTTCTCATCTCTCGCTGCCCCTTGTTACTCTCATAAAATGTGTCTCGCAGCAGCGACCGTCTATGCATGGCCTCGACACATTCATACAATCAGTGCCGTGTCGGTTTCGCTGCCAGCGACTCTCATTTCTTCATGATTCTCTAGTCCGTCATCCAAGAGCATATTTCAGAGCTCGTGTCGGTGGCTGGCAATCAGCCTGCCAATCAAGTTTCCTAATTACTCGTACATCCAATACCATACGGCCCTAATTAAATTACCAAAGTCTCACGACTTCCATATGATTTTGCCGTTCCAAAATAAGAAAGTCTCCCGATTTTGGTAATGGCTCGAGGATCGCAGAGAACGTATTCCTCGTCGACGTCGTCGTCTCCCGAAAGGAGCCACCACTCAGCACCGCGCCAATCGAGGTTACCGCATGCATCAGCCCGGCGGAAGTTCCGAGAAAAAGAAGTTCTGGCAAGCAGTAAGCAGCTTATTACACGCGCTTTGAGACTTACTATGGTTTCCATTTCACGGAACATTTTCAAACCTGTGAGCCGGAGCTTGAGAATTATCATTTTAAGACGGTTATTTTCATGCCAATTTATAGCTGTTATATGGTCAACGATCATAATGACGTTGCAAGGCAGCATTTTATTTTGAAATTCGGAAGTTACTTAGAGGGTAAAGACATCAATTTAAAGAATTTGCTGCCGTATACCTGGAGAGAATTTAATCATAATCAACAGTTCTAAGTATTCCTCATTTTCTGTTTCCATCATTCAAGTAGATACCACTGAAGCGAATTAATTCTCCCGTATAATATCAGTTATTTCATAGTTTAATAAATGCAATCATAGAACTAAACAGCACACTTTTTTCTGAGATCGTGAAATATTTCACAATTGAATACTTTGGCAAAAGTATACCACCATGCTAGTATTGATACTAGTATTGAACGTGACACCATTGAACTTTTATGAGACATCGATTTAAAAGTTAATTTGTATGCTTCAATAACTTGATGAGGTGAACTAGAAAGACTTAGGTTAACTGATTAAGAAGTGAACAATTTTTGTCTGTATTTGTGTCTCTTTATTTTGAAAAGTTTTTCATTGAGTGAGTTTGTTTGTCTTCTATCTATTCCTGTAAGAAAATATAATTTTATCATACTTATGATAAGGTATCTTACATCGGTTGGGTAAACTGAGAGTCATTAACTAAATCTTAACTTGGTTAAAATAAATTTTCCAAAATTGAGCTTGATGACACAATCTATATAAAAACTTACCTTAGTTATATAATCTGGAGGGAATTTCACCTAACCCAAGAAACTCCTCCCCGCGGTATCGAGCATCGTTTTTGTGTGGATTTCATGCGACCTAAGAATTTTCAATTCGTATACTTTAACATTATTCTACGAATACCAACGTCCAAAATGCTGCGAGAGCAGCATTTTCATTGAGACCGCCGTCTTTTGACATGTCTCACTTTGACAGGGTCGCGTTACTTAGAATCAACAGCCATCAAATGTCGAATTCGTTGCTATCAGTCCCATCACTGTACTATTCTGGGCACTGCAGGCTCGAGGCCGTGGCCTGTGTTTCGTTGTTCCGAGGTCTCCAGAGGCCCGTTATCATGTCGGTACCATTGAATGGTGTTCATTAGCTTTCACAGTGTGAGAGCGTTTGACCACAAATTCAACACATTTCCCTCCACCTGATGCACCTGATCTATTCAAGTTTTATAGAAGCAAGGGAAACAAACTTCGGAAAACTCCCAGCACTTTCATCTTGACTGTGAAGGTTTATTTACTCTTTTGCCTGAGAACTCGAACTGTACGCGCAATTTTAAGCAAGCAAGGAAATGCATGCAATTTCGATCGACTTCAGTTTGACTTGACCGAGAGTGCGCCACTGTGCAGTCTCAACGCAGGTCAAGTTGAACTTTGACAGCGATTTTATTTCAGGAAACTTATAAAAAGTGAGACTAAATCGTAGACTATGAATTAAGGGTGATTATTTTTGCTGAAATACTCATCTCAGTGATTGTTTTTCAATTAATATTATCTATAAAATAAATCCTAGAAAAGTGACTGACGGGTGTTTAGAATCTAAGCTATACATATCAGTGGAGACACTTGTACTGATAAGAAAAGTTTTTTAGGAAAGTTTCCCACACACTTTAACTGCGCACACCAAGATACTCTACTCTAGATGTGAAAGCCCTTTCATGATTTCATTGTACGTAGTTGCATAGAACTTCACTTTATCTCCCGCTTCTGAGCTGTACATTGAAATTTTATCTGTTGGAGCTCCAATTTGGTATTTGCTACTTTGTAGCCAATGACATTGAGCTTAAAGTTCGACTGACGCGTGTTTAACTGCTTTTATCTGTTTCTTACTACACAAATGTAGAATTCGAGTAAGAAATACATGGGTTTTGACTGCTTTTAAGTCCATTTTCCTTCACCCCCGTGTCATTTACGTAGGACATTATTGTGTTTTTATTGCCATTAGATGCAGTTTGCCTCTCTCAAGCGCCATCTAAGTTCGCGTTTAAACTTCGATTACTCTATTTTACTTCATTCCTGAGAGATTTAAGTAGCGCTTACACGTTTTTAAGTGCTCAGAGCAGCACATGCAGCAAGTAACCTACACTGAATTGTGTTTGTGGATAACGAGCCTCCTACCTCCAACGGCCCACACCACTCTAATTACAACCCTAGCCATGATGAGGAACACGATCTCCACATTGGCCTCAATGAAACTCCGGCGCTTCCGAAGTAATTACTGAGTCTGCGTGCCGGAATGGAAGACCTACCCTGCACCCTGTCGTCCTCAAGTGAAACATGCCGTAGCCGCAAGTGCGTTGCCTAGCGAGGCACTCCTAATAAATTAATCGCAATGAAAAATTGCTTGGAACGCTTGAATTCACTTCGGAATACGAGTACACCCAGATCAATAAATTCTCCACACGTCGCACTTTTCCGAGGGCTTCCCGAGTATTTTTTGCTAGAGGATTTGAGAAATTTAATTTTGTTCTCACAGCTTATTCGTGATGGCTTATAAAATATCTTTAATTTGATTGCTTTTCCATGATGCTCAACCACTGATCGTATATTAAAAGCATGTTAAAGAATCAGTTCTGTCTACCAGGAAATTGACGGTAACAGGATATTACATCCAAAAATTGCATTACGTTGAATCTCAAGTAGCATTCGACTAGCTTCTAAATTGTACATTTATGCTCTCCTGTTTTATTTTTCCAGTTCTGAAAATTAGTAAATTGCTCAGCGACACTCTAATTGAGGCTGGAAGTTGAAAGAATTAGCCAAGAGTTTTACGATGCAATCAAAGCACCTGGACTGTGCTAGAAGTGCAATCTAAAATTTTCATTGAGATTTCCTGCAAACTAAAGGCTTTGAAATTTATCATTTAGTATTTTAAGAACAACAAATTTGAAATAAGCAAGAGATGAACGAGAAACTTCAAATTCTTTTACAGAACTTGAGATTCACTTCCCAAACTCTGCTCAGATTCGAAGAATTTTATGACCAGGAACTTCGTCGTAACATTTCCTTCGGACGATTGCCTTTGGACACTGCAATAGAAATCTTATCCAGATCACAAACCCATTCTAAATGAAGAAGAATGCTACCTCTCAAGATAAGTTTCTAACTTCGTCTATCATGATTCAATAGAGCAGTTAGTGACTTGATATTCGACGTAAAACTAGTGAAGCGTGACCCCCTAGCTTCAAAATAATAAACACAAGTGCACGAAACTCTCTGCGTGTTGCTTCTTATCGTCAATTCGAGCGCAATTTTTTAGCTTGCTTACAACAGGAGATGATAGAGCTATAAGTCAAATGGGTGGCGCAAATTTCGAGTCCGAGCATAATCTCGGGAAATTAATTGACGCTTTGCTATGTTGCTGCGACCCTGGAACACGCTTTTCCAGGGCTCTCCAGGGTCGACATGGTGAGAAGCCTAGCATCGACTTTTTGACGTAGAACCAAACTACCGAGCCTTCGCTTTTGCATGTTCTACAGTCAGCCAAAAATTGCAATTCGCTTGTAAGAAACAGTCGATGAAACTTCAAAATGATTAAAGTTGATGCAGTGGGTTGTCATACGATCTTTGACGAGTGAGGCAAATGGGGAACAAACTTGATCAGTTTTCATAAGAATTATTTTTGTTTGCCAGCAATGAACGTTGATGAAACGGAGCCAAGTATCCTCTCCGCTGAGTGGGGCAAAGTTGTAAATCATAGGTAACAAAATTCGTACAATATTTTCTCACGACATTTGCAACCGTTGGTCTACGTTCAACATCATTATTTACCGTAGCAAAAAAAAAATTCACAGAATATCGCTTTCACTCCATCAACAAATTAAAACCAACGTTCCATTAGACCCACCCACTTCGCTATCCCAACCAAGCTTTTCATCGGACATGCTCGATGCCGGAGGCTGCCATTTCATGACACCTATGGCGAATGCTAATGGTCTATTTGTACACGAATATTGTGTATTAAAATAGAACTTTGGGTTGAATACTCGAAAATTATTATAATTAAGGAATCGGGGTCGATTTACAACAGAAAAACGAAAAAAATACCGTCATTATATTGACCGGTTGAGTCTGTTCGAAGCAGCTCTTAAGGCTATCCACTAGCAGCATGCTTCATTTTGACGCTCTTAATTAGGCTCCACTGGTTTTATGAATGTTTTACTTTTTAATTCAGTCGATCGATGACGGCGAGTCTTAAGAGTTGAAGCCCAAGCTCACTGCTAGTCACTGACAGAGAGATGTCTATTAAAAACTTCAAGAATGTATTACAAGTTAACTTTGCTCCTTGGTAGCAAACTCAACAACTCGTTGTTTGACGAACGCCATTCGCACGATGAAACTGAGTCCAAAAGTAAATGCTCTCGTTCACCAGAAAGAATACTAAAATCTTTCAACGCGTGTGTTCCGAGAAGGTTCTTGAATTTTAACCAATAGAGAATTTCACTTCTTTTCACTTTTCACTTTGTGCAATTCTCATTACAGAACTTTTAAAACGTTTTGTAGGATTTTCCCTTAGTTTAATAATTAATTTCGAATACAGGAGCTTGACCTCGGCGCCATACAAACTATATTTCATGCTTACAAGACAGGCCACCTTTTTTAGAACTCAAATGCACTCAAGTCAAACACGTGGCGGTCATTGAACCCACCACAATTTTGGGTGGAGAAGTCCACCATCAAGCTCAGATCCTGACGATCAACGTACAATAGCTGAATGTTATCTTAGTTTCATGCAAGTACGACTTTATTGTCTTTGATACACTTGCCTTAATTATCGCACACTTGGTGCTGGGTGGCGTTTGATTTAATTTCGAGAAGCGGAGATTATACTTAATACATGTACTCTTGTATTACTAAATCAACCAAATTTAGCGTGTTTTGCTTTGTGGTTAATAATTCGCTTATAGAAAATGTTATCAGTATTAACAAAGCAAATGCAAGGTTGATGCTGTTTTAAGTTGTAAACCAAGGTTTTGCTTCACTAAAATGATGAATTCGATTGCGAATAAGCATTTATTTTAAAATTTGTCATACCTTTAGTGGCCGGTAGAGAATCAATTTGTAACTCTATGTTATACATATTTGATTACAAAAAATGGAAGACATTTCGGCTAAAATTCGTTAGAATGTAATACTGTTATGTATCGGAATAAATAGGCGTGCATTCGGAAGCAGCTTGAAATTTAATACAGTACATATATTTGGCCTACAAATCAATGTAAAACATGATACCTTCCAGAAATATAAAGTGCACCGCGAACTTTGCCGTATATTCCTAAAAAATTGCTTTATGAGCAAATACTTAGTTGAAAAATGTTTAAATGTTATACCTATGCACAAATTATATTTTAAGAAGTAACTTTCGAAATTTATTTTGAAAACCCTCTTGATTTATAAAATTACTTGTTTTTATGAGTATTAATTCCAACGAAATCAGAAATATGATGATTTAGATGAACTAAACAGATTTACTTGACCTTTGAGCTCACAAACTGTTCCTAAAACTGAAATATTCTGAGCCGAAAGCCCGTTGAACTTGGAAATAATTTTCATGCACTTCAGAGAAATTTCCGACGGACTGCACGTCTTTTCTCCACGCAAATTTCGTCATAGAATAGTTATCGGCCGGACGACAGGATGTCGACGCCCAGTTTTCTCTTTCAAGCTCTGTGATAAAAAAATGAAAGTCTCAGGCCTGCCTACATCTTCATCAACTTTAATAACCCATAAAAATTAGTCCCTAAAAACAAAAGTCTGAGCTAAGAGGCACGTTTAGGGCCCATTCTTACTTATGGTGCGCAATTTACTGCTTTAAACCTTACAATTTGCCAAATGCTCTGAAGTACTCCGGCCCTGGCGGATGATTTACGGCGCAGTCAGGTTTTCATCGCAGTCAGAGACTGATACACCGTTTTAATTATTCGACTGCGTCAGCGAAAGGCCTTTCCTTTTCTCGGATTTGAGCAAGGAAAAGATTCACGTATACAAAAACATTTTATTTATGTCCTTTCCTCCGATGCTCCACTGCAGAACATCTGCATATTGTTATATTTATTCGGCTAGGAACTTTTCCGAAAAAAAATTCAGGGTATTTGAGGAACAAAATGTGTTTCAGTTTTCATGTTTTACGAAACCGTCAACTGGTTGAATCTGCTTTGACTGATGAGATCGAGTTACACGGGGGATACTTGGATCTCACTCGATGACGCGAGACTGAAGAGAACAAGTTAGATGGGTGACCCTCGATTCCCACGCGAGGGCAAATGACATTTCAATAACATGGAACACAGTCACGTCAACTACGTTAACCGTAAGAAGAGTGAGTATCTGTTAAGAATTATTCCTGCTAACCGTTATTAACTAATTAATTTTTGAATTTAAATGGGCGAACTCTATGAAAATAAAATCCAAATTTCAAATTTTTTATACAAAGCCAACAAAATAGAAAACCCAATTTTAATGATTTTCAGCATAAAGAAATGTTCACATTCATCTTCTCAATAATGGACGACCAGTAAATTACTCCTGCAGGCTTACTTACCACGGAGCCTCTCGAATGAATTTCCCTTGAACTAAGGCTCGCGTTGACGGAGACGCTGACATGGAGCGTTGGCTCGAAGCTCACCGCTGGGAATAATTTGGTTCATTTTGGTCGACCGCGGGGAGACAGAGTCGTGTGAGCGACCTGAAATGAGTCACTAGGGAGACCAGAGTCGTGACCCGTCCTTTAGCCAAGGTGAAGAGACTTGTGATTAGTTCTGAATTCATTGCAAGTCCTTGGGCTGCTACACATAATTTTATAGGGAAGAGCGTCACTGTTATGGCGTTTGTACAACGAGGCTCGCAGATGCGCACTGCGGTGAAACAGAGTGAGGGACAGAGATACATCCGTGGACCTCTGGCTCGTCCAACTGCATGCTGTATTGTCGTCCGCAATGCTTTTAGTATTTGGAATGTGTACAGGAAAAGCGTTCCTCAACATAAACGGTGAATAATTGTGCATTACTTATCCGATACTTTTGTATGAGGAAGAACAGGTATGTTCTCTATAGAGCAGAGATTCGG
>VOMN01028898.1:0-24867 GCA_014899125.1 Orchestia grillus | reverse complement strand
GGTCACATAATTTCTGAATCTATTGTATAATTCAGGCAAATTTTTTCTTAATTGTATATATGACACGCATACATTGCACTTACGTCCGAAATTCTCAAACACTTTTTAGCACGATTTAATTCTTGAAAATGAGTGCATGTGACAATCGAAACGTTGAAAATAAAACTGCAGTCTCCCTTTAGGAAATCTTATTTTTCATCTTAATCCTGCTTTGAAACCCCTGTAAGAAAAATTGGAAAAACTAACAAGAATCGTAAATAAAAAGCTGTTGCTAGTTTTCAATAACACTTGTTTAGGAGTGAACTTGTGCCTGTTTATACCAACATAATAAAAACCGTGTCTGTTCGCCCAGTCCTTCACACTCTTCAGTATTACATGAGAGAAAATTCAGCTCCATTTCAAGTGCCTGGGAACTGTTCTTTGGTATCTATGATACCGTCCACATACCAGTAGACATTATTTTCCCTGAAATCATCTACAACTGTTAGTGTAAATCATTTATCGAGAGAGACTTTGCTTTGGTTTCATCAACAACAACGACGCAAAAGATTGAGACGTCTAGAAGCTGCTGAGCAATTCCATGCTTCTCGACGATAAGAGGTCAGAACTAACTTAAAATTTCACGACAAAATGTGCAAAAAATAATTAACAACATTGAAACAAGGTACATCTGGAATAACATATATATAGGAATGTCAGTTGTTATTCATAAAATTTCATTTAATATTACAGGATTACCTTTAAAAACCCTTATCCTGAGAGACCTTTGTTTCATTTTGTAATAAATGTTTACCTTTCCATTGTTACTTTGCTGACAACTTCTTGTACATGTACTTGCCTTTTGGCATTGTAAATAATATTTGTTTTTTTGAATTTTTATGCTCTTATGCTTTATGGTCCATACTTGTAAGATTATTAGGCTTCATTTTATCCTATCAGAAAGAAAATAAAAATATGATAATTATTTAGAAATGAGCCCCAATGTGTAATACATGATGCAGTTCAGTTTTCAAAAAGTAACCATGCAATCTTAATACTAATTGCACTAACATGCATCAACGTTTTGTGTGGAGATATTTCTCTTTTATATTTCTGTTCAGTCAATTTCGATCTGTTCTATTTGTGGAATATTTCTTCTTCAATTTTTGCAGAAAATATTGAAAGATAATTCTTTTCGTATCTGTTTAACCATTCATAGTTATTGTCTCTACCGAGTAATGAGGAATACAACATTAATAAATATTAAGTGCTCAGAAACTTTGACATCTATAGTACCATCAACTTCATACGTATTGTTCTTGTGCTCATTATTCTCATGCAAACTATTTATAACAGTTAAATAAAATCCCATATTGAGTGGTGACTTCGCTTGAAGAAAAGCTTTTAGAATTTAGAAGAACCAACTAGGAGATTGAGTACAGAACAACGAGAGGCTGCTTGACAGCTCTATGCTACGGCGAGATGTACGAGTCAACTTGGAATTTTACGGTAAGATGCACACAAATTATCCAGAGTTGTTAGGAAAACAGTTTTAGTTGGAACATCAACTGGGAATTATCAGTTTATTGCTCAGGCTTTAGGAATCTCGCGCAAAACGCGTTGTTAAGATAACAAGCCACAGAACTTTATGAAATAAATAATGAAAGATAACTGCTAGACGTGCCTGTTATATCAATCCACTGTTATCTCTACTGAGTATTGAAAAATAGAACATTTATAAATTCAAAGTCTTGAAAACTGTACATTGGCAGCGGTAGCGCCGTCCACTTATTTTCTGTGAAATTTCATCAAATTTTACATGCCGGCACAGCAATAATTCTACTGTGTACATACCATAATATACAGGTTTGGGCTTGCTTGGCTGGTCTCCCCGCCCCCTTATCAGTATTTCAAAGGAAAACATCAATGCGAGCCGCGCTGATGTGTGGCGGTGCTGTAGATAGGACCCTGAATTTTTCATCGTAAATGAATGGAATCTAAAGAAAATAAAATGTTTTCTTCGATAGAATACGACATGACAGAAATTTGCCAAACTTAGTTTGGTTAGGAATGACTGATTTCGAAGGCAATAGTGAGGCATTTTTGACTCATTACATGCTTCATTGGGAAAATACCATTAATTTTACGAATAAGAACAGAAAGTTCCTTCATTTTTTACGGGGCGCGTGTACAAGTCACGGGCAGTTTTCGTCAGGGACTGAAATTTGAACTCATTTCCTCGCATCTTAAAAATGAAACGTTTTTCTATTTCCCAAGGGAGATTGTTAGCTGCGTGTGCCAACAGCGCCAGTGCTTTCATGTCCATTACACGCCATGTGTTCACGGCCATTGCACGCCAAGTGTTCACGGCCATTCCACGCCATGTGTTCACGGCCATTCCACACCATGTGTTCACGGCCATTACACGTCATGTGTTCACGGCCATTACACGCCATGTGTTCACGGCCATTACAAGCCATGTGTTCACGGCCATTACACGCCATGTGCTCAACAAAGATGACTTCAGCAATCTTCATATGAGTAAAAATAAGACATTTGAAATTATATTTACTCCATGTTAAATTTAGGACCACAATTTCGTTAAATTATGGCATTCGGATTAGTTACTGAAAGGACCATAGGGAAAAATGGCAGAACATCTCATTCACAAATACCTTACGAATCATGAAATAACAGGCTAATATTTTCCCTCTCCATGCCGAGGCTGATCACTGTCAGTGAAAAGAGCTTCAATCTTTTGCTCCCGAGTCGTGTTGCTGAGGCTGCCAGGAGTGTTAGGCCTGGGCTCATCTGATCATCATGTGCATAATCGCTGTGAAGGGCAGTGCAATTAGCTATTACTCTTGATCGTTTTCGCTGCATCCACATTTCTTGCGGCAACACCTGGACGCATCCAATCATCACGTATGTAATCAATGGAAAAGATGGCCCGATAAGCTATTAAGTTTGATTGTTTTAGTTACATCTAAATTTCTTTTCTTTTGGCCGGATAGTGCACATCGTTGCAGCTCGTCGTCCGTATGTAGACTTACTGTAAGAAAAACCTGATCATATGTGTACATTTCGTGCGCTGAAATTTATAATACCTTATATTACTTTTTGCTAAAAAATGTAGTCAGCGATAAAAAAACTTCGTGCGACAAATTAAAAATAATTCTTCAGGCGCACTTCACTTCACATTATCGGGCAGTACACTTGACCTGATACTTTGTCCCTAAAAACTCGATTAACTTAGTTTCCAAGAACACAGGTTCGCTTAGCAAACTTAGGTGGTTTATTGCTTCAGCGACAAATATATTTTCGTTGCTGAAATTTTTATCCTTGCTTCATCGAATAAATTATTCATTTCCTACAATTTTCGTCTCACGTTATACATCTATACACAAATGAAAAAAAGATAATGTTACAACTGAACATATTTGTTATAATCGCTTATTAAAACTAGCTGCTTTTCGACATCAATTTTTTAAAACGTGAAGAAGTACATGTTGTTGATGGTTTACCACTTTATAGAAAACAACGTGCAATGGATTATAACGTTTGCAGCGTAGCGATCTATTTTTTCTCATTGAATACATTTTTTACATCTTTTATTGGTCAACCATAGAACAGGATATCTCTGTACACGAAACAAATATTAGAGAATGAGTATAACGGGCATTTCTCGAGAAATTAAATAATTAAGTGCAACAAATTGCAATAGAACAGTCTTCCTTGCCATAGAAATACATAGAACAAAAATGGGTAGCTTCATTTCTTCTTTTCACTTATTTGCGTGACCCGGAAAGAAAGTGTTTGAGTTCAACTCTGCCATCACTTTATTGCTAAAAAGTGTTTGAGTTCCAATCTGCCATCATTTCCTTGCTAAAGAAGTGTTTGAGTTCAACTCTGCCATCATTTCATTGCCAAAGAAGTGTTTGAGTTCAACTCTGCCATCATTTCATTGCTAAAAAAGTGTTTGAGTTCAACTCTGCCATCATTTCAGTGCTAAAAAAGTGTTTGAGTTCCATTCTGTCATCATTTCATTGCTAAAAAAGTGTTTGAGATCAACTCTGCAATCATTTCATTGCTAAAGAAGTGTTTGAGGTCATCTCTTTCATCATTTCATAGGAAAGGAAGTGCTTGAGGTCAACTCTGCCCTCATTTCATTGGAAAGGAAATGTTTCAGGTCAATTCTGCCATAATTTCATCAGTTTGGAAGCGTTTGAGGTCAACTCTGCCATAATGTCAAATGTTTGGAAGCGTTTGAGGACAGCTTTGCCATAATTTCATCAGTTTGGAAACGTTTGAGGACAACTCTGCCATAATTTCATTGCTTTTTAGCTGCCCCATATAATGCCGAAAACTCCACGAAATGTTAGCAGTCCCAGAGTCGGCAGTCACGGACAACATTGACGGTCGCAGGACCTCTGTGCTAGGAACGTCTGATGCTCCCTCGCTCGATGCAGCTCCTGGACCTACTGAACATGTCGAATTGAAGTTTTAAAACTGACTTCTCATGATTTTAAAATTTGTGTTGAATCAATCTGTACCACTAACTAATACTTTGTAGCGTCAGGGCTTGTAAAACTTATAACTAAACTTTCTTTTTCGGGGATTGTAGAATATGCTTCATTAAAAATTCCCAGATTGAAGTTTAACTTATTTGCTCAAATGGAATTTTTTCTTTTAGTTAGAATTACACACTTTTTGATTTCGACTGCAAGTTCTTTCAATCTTTAGTCTCAACTACAGAGCCTGGTGTCACCTCAAGAAACATGCTTCTCAATATTCATTGATTTACAGTAAAATTAACACGTTTGTAAAATTCAGCAAACTATAAATTTCTCTAAATTCATCAAGAATGCCAAATTCCAATCCACGTTTGCTTCTCTAACTTTTGTTCTTCAGAACGTTCGAGTTTTTCGGAACGTTCCCTCCTTTAGCAATTCTCTGAACTGTTCATGGTACCCATAGCTTTCGAGGTCTGCATTTTGCTTTGGGCATCACCGTCCGTGGTGGGGCCTGCTATCGCTCTCAGGACGTCACTTTCAGAACGTGTTTTTTGAGGCTACAAGACGGGCAACGTTACTGCAAGTCGAAAAAATTTTTGTCGTCCTAATTCGGTCGACCATCGTAAGACACCAGGAGGTACACAGAAATTACAAACTTCAAACTCGAACACAAGTCTGTTGGAATTTCGAGAGAGAGAATTATGTTATGAAAATTATTTTGAGAATTGAAAAATAAGAAAGTGTTTTTTCATTCATTATTACGTTTGTATTTACTTTGCAACATTTACTGTTTTCCAGTCCTAAATAAAGCTCGTATATGTTACTTGTATATCCCCACAAATTTTATCTTATTCTTCAAATGTACTTGCGATTTATGAATACGTTTGAGTAGTCTCATCAGTTAGTTTCATGTAAGACAATCCATCTTTGTGGGGATGTACGAGTTTTACATCTTTGTCACAAATTACAACAATAGGCCCTATTCTTCATTTCGTTATCACGATCTCAGAGATTATTTTTGTTCAATAAGTGCGTGGGAGGACGTGCTCTACAGGCACGTGGCTTAACTCACTGAGACGCTAGGATGTCACTGCATCGAGAGTCGATGTGCGTGCTTTCGTTTCGAGTTGTTGCACAAAATGCTCTGGCGCTGGAGAATGACTTGGCACGAGGCGATGGCGACCAGGTTGCTGGAAATCCTTTCCTTGTGTGTGAGCCCACCATCAAAAATCGTAAAATAAAATATTTTGGACTTCATCAGGAGGAGAAATTTAGGGCATTACAAGTAAAATCCGGGTAAGAGTTTGTGGTTTTTATTAACATTTTGTTATTTCGTATAAAAATAAAACTATACAAAAAACAGTCGTTCTCAGTAGGGATACGTCGGTCTCATTTTCCGTTCTTGTTCGTTTCATTTCTTTCGGTGGTCGATGCGTATCTTCGTTCTCTCAACCTGCACGGTAAAGAAAAAAATAAGGATGGGAATGAAACTGACTGAAACTGGAAATAAATGTTTAGCCTATGTTGTAACAATTGTTGAAGCTATCACAGTAGTCAATTTTACGCTGAATATTGTAACCGATATTTCTTGTTCATGAGTTGCAGGCCGCGAGTTCCGGGTGAAACAAATTCTACTCTTGAAGTGACATTTCACAACCTTAAATACAATAGATTATTTATGTGTTTCTTAGAACGAAAATTCTTCATTGTTAATTCAAATATACGCTTGTATTTTGTTAGATATAGTGGTAGCAATTTTTTTTCAAATTTCACTACAGGGAAAAACACTAAACAATAATTCTTACCATTTTCAGCACAAAATAGTATTTTCAAAATTGACTGCCGCTTTATTATGACGCATTAACTGAGATCAGTCGAAGAATCGGTCCGCTGAACCGTGTGTGAGGGTCTGATTAAAGCTTTCGGACAAAAACTCTATCATTGCGTTGGTTATGAGGAAATATATGGTGATTCGAAGCAGATTTAAGTGAATAAATGCACATGAAAAACGGAGTATGAGGAGATGGTCTTTTTTTAAATGAGGAAGGTTTTCACTTACAGGCTATTAACCCACTCGACTGACTCTTTCATGAAGAACGTTTTGCGAAAATACTATGCAACGGATTTTATATAAGTACTTGCAACTGGTGATATTATGCGGCAAACAGTATCTATAGATATAACATTATGATCTGCTCCGAACATATTGCATTAAATGTTCCGTAAATAAAATTCTTCAGTAGAGTAATAGAGATTTTCCTATAACTGTCCTGACCCACCTCGGTATGGTCCAGAAGTATTTCCAGATCCAAAGGGTTTTCCAGGTTGGTGCGACACCAGAGCACTTCCATCCAGTCCAACTTGTTCAGCAGCGCCTCCGAAAAACTGTCCATGCCCTCCTTCAAATTGAACTCCATTTAAGGCTGATCCAAAGTTGACATCGCTGAAACCAACACTTCCTTCACCGACGCCACTGAACTTTCCTGCAAAGCCGCCCCCAAACCCTTCTGCTACCCCAAAGTCATTTCCAATAAACCCCCCAGATCCACCGTGATCCCCAACGTCTTCAAATCCTTGGCCTACTACAAGTCCCGGCCCAAGTGCGTCTCCATGACCAATATCTTTTCCACTAAGGCGAATTGGTACTCCACGAACGATTTCAATGCCTCTCTTTCCTCCGAACCCATGTCCAGCAGATGCACCAATGAACTCACCTCCCCCAAAACCACCAGAAAACTTGGACGATCCTACATTCCCTACAACAGCACCTCCCCCAAAACCACCAGAAAACTTGGACGATCCTACATTCCCTACAACAGCCCCTTCGTCAAAACCACCAAAACCATTGTCGAATCCTGCAATACCTCCATGATCAAATTCACTGAGCCCACCAGAGAATCCTGTCTGACCGATAAACTCACTTCCATGGCCAAGCCCAAGCCCAGAGCCTTGGATGCCGCCGAAGCCTTTTCCCCCAACTCCACCTCCAATCTCCCCGCCTATTCCCCCAAATCCCCCATTAAATCTTCCAAAGTCTCCTTCAAACTCATCACTTATGCCTCCTCCAAATCCACTAATGTCTGCTCCTTCAAAACCTCCCCCAAAGCCTCCAAAACTGCCTTTTCCACTCACTCCTCTAAATTCTTCGCTGCTGAATCCTCCTCCGAAGCCATCATTGAAACCTCCAACTCCTCCAAGTCCTTTAATTTCCCCTCCTACTCCTTTGTTAATGCCACCACCTCCAAAACCTTGATTAATTGCACCACCGCTGAATCCTTGGCCGATACCACCACCTCCAAATCCTTGATTAATTGCACCTCCGCTGAATCCTTTGCCGATGCCACCACCTCCAAATCCTTGATTAATTGCACCACCGCTGAATCCTTTGCCAATGCCACCACCTCCAAAACCTTGATTAATTGCACCACCGCTGAATCCTTTGCCAAATCCGGCACCACCAAAACCTTGATTAATTGCACCACCGCTGAATCCTTGGCCAATTCCGCCATCTACGAAACCTTGGTTAATTCCCCCTCCTCCGAAACCCTTGCTAATACCGCCACCTCCGATACCCTTGCTAATACCGCCACTTACGAAACCTTGGCTAATACCGCCACCTCCGATACCTTTACTAATTCCGCCACCTACGAAACCTTGGCCAATTCCGCCTCCTCCGATACCTTTACTAATTCCACCCCCTACGAAATCTTGGCCAATTCCGCCTCCTCCGATACCTTTACTAATTCCACCCCCTACGAAACCTTGGCCATTTCCGCCGCCTCCGAAGCCTTTGCCGACACCGCCATCAATGGGACCCACAGCCCCGCCGCCTCCAAACTGCCCGCCCGCATGTCCTTTGAACTGTCCTCCAGCCGAGGAGAAGCCTCCGCCCTTGCCTCGATCCGTGAAACTGCCGATCAATCCTCCAGTCACAGGAACTACTGAAGATTTTGGTATGCTTCCCTTGTATCCTCCACCTGCTGGAGATGGAGTGTGGAATGAAATATATTAGAATGAAGTTCAATTTACTTGGTATCGAAAGTTTAACTATCGAGAATATCCCTCCTTTGAGTTATTTTGGAATCTTCGATTGGCTTAGACATTCAGAGAAATATTTTTATTTTTATTTCATTTTAGAAGAATAATAGGGAGATTTTTTTGCGTTGCGGAAAAAAATTGACAGGAGAGAATAAAACAATAAAAAATGAGAACTCACCTGTTGCTGCGGCGAGTGCCACTAGCAACGTGCATCCTAAAACGCCGGCAGCAAAGTGACCCTGTCAGTGAAAAAAAGTGTTATTAAGCACCCATGCCAATATAGCATTAACATTAACTTTGCACAAATGTATGGCAATGTTTTCTTTTAAATTCAGTAAGAAACCTACACTGACCATGTTATGCGGCTGGCTGTCAAAATGTAACTGAAGTTTGGGAGTGGGTTGCGCTCTATAAATATTTGCACCATAGACCGACGACCTTCGTCGTTCGCTAGCGATTGTGAGCGGAAACCTGTCGGTGCCCCGAGCTCGGTAGAAAGGGGGCTGGGCTGAGCGCGCGGACTGGTGGTGGCGGTGACGCTAGGTTTGGGGGGCGCGGCGAGCGCTGGCGGAAGCAGCCAATGAGCCAAAAAATGTGGCTTGCAATCGTTTGACAAGCTACCAACGAACGCAAGAAACGATGCGCACGATCAGGAACTTGACACATTCCATACAGAGACCATGCATTTTAATGAAATTTAGTGAAGAAATTATTTCGAAATAATTTGTTCTTAATCTTTACTACGTACCTTATACGTTGTGACAGTTAATAGAAACATTGATAAATATCATTATTATTTTAACCGAATGAAACATAACTACTGTAGCATTGTAAGTTGTGTCGCAAACCGTTTCAAGTCCACGTGCAGCGATTGAATTCCTGATGTTTTATTTCGGTTAGAAATACTAAAGTTGGTAGAGGTAAAAGGAAAATAGCTTCTTCTTCTTGGTGATTTAATACGAGGAAAAGACGAATGCTTTAACTGTTGAATGCTTGCTTGCTTGCCATAATTAGAACGGGCTATGATTGTATTAATTCATTAGTCATACCTCAAACAGACCAATATTTCAATGGTGACCGCAATTTTGTGAATGTTCATTCTATTGGGGAAATTTATGTTACTCAACTTTTTCTACAAGGGGAATTTTGAAGGGTAATACTGTAACTCTTTGGGCAGAGATGTGAACACAAATTCCTCCATCACTGAAAGCTGATTAGCGGATGTCTGGTACATCTATACAAAGAGCGAAACGGTTCCGTCTGCAACAGAGCAGCGACGCAAGGATTTGTTAAAAAAATTAATAAAATAAAGCGACCAACTCTGAAGGGTCAGCGAGAGTGAAAGCGGTGTGGGCAGAAAGAAAGAGAATGGTGAGTAGAGACGGAAGCAACACAGCTCCTCCCCGACTGGGAGGGGCCGAGCGAACTGGTCAACTTATTTAATAAACGTCCGGTCACTTGCTAGGTTTCACGATTCGTACGAAGGAAAGTCACGTTTGTAGTTCAAAGACGTTATCCTAAACAGAACCATTCTAACCAAATTAGAAATTAAAAAAACCTATTGCTGATAATTGAATAATAAGGAAATGAGGTGGGAATCTTGCAAGTTATGTTAGAGCTACGAACAAGACGTTAAATGAGTCTTCAGAAGAATTTCAAAATCTTAACTGATATGGATGCCTATCTTTGGTGATTGCAGATACCACATTAAAATCGCCAATCCTGCATACTAGTCAGTTAAACGACCAGGTGAGACCGACCAAGCAGGCTCGGCAAATAATTGATACTCTAGCTAAGAGGATAGCCGACCAAGCAGGCTCGGCAAATAATTGATACTCTAGCTAGGAGGACAGCCGACCAAGCAGGCTCGGCAAATAGTTGATACTCTAGCTAGGAGGACAGCCGACCAATCAGGCTCGGCAAATAATTGATACTCTAGCTAGGCAGACAGCCGACCAAGAGGTACCATAAACTAACCGATGCTAAGCACCGATGGTTAGAATATAGGTACATTTCGATGCCGCATTCTCTACTTCTTACGACGAATTGAACGATGCACTATCAAATTGAAGGGAAATAATTTTTTTTGAAGGTTGTGTTCACTATCTTAAATTAACATATGACAGGTGAAAGTGTTTTGTTGGATTTACGTTGAATGGGTGAGCAGAGTGCTTAATAAGTGTTTCACGTTGGTAGAAACGAAAGTGAAACACATATTTTAGGTTCACATCCTCGCGTAGTAGAGAGAATGACATATAATTTAGAATAGGTCGATAACCGGTTTAATTCAATTTTGCATTGCACAAATCGAGCGACACCAATTCAGTTGAATTTATGTTCCTGGCTTACAACTTTTTCTAGAAAGAAAAAGGCTCTTGATAGTATTAATGCACTTTGAATATATTTTCTATTCTCCAAATATTTCATAAAAACATTTTCGCTGGAACGAACAATTTAAAATATTTTTTAGGGTGATGAATTCTAACGAGAGCCCAAGCACCAACAGTGACTATAAAATCATCACACACTCGTAAATTTTTGGAGCAGAAAGTATTACATTTCTCTTAAATAAAAGAAAAGAGTTTTGGTTGACGCAATTTGTGCTTGCTGCATCCCTCTCTGGTTACAGCCAGAACTCGAGTAGAGCAAATTGCACGTCTGACCTTTTCAGTCGCTGAAATATCGACTGAGCATGACGCCTCGGCTACAGGAGTAACAGTTCACCCTCAAAGAACCAATCTAAACTCTGCTTTTCTCTCATGTTCAGGTGCAAGAAATGGTTTAGTTTGGATATATATCTTTTCGTTTCTTGATCCTGTTCATTACGTACGAAGCGTAAGCAAACGTGCCGTAAAATTGACTGCGATACAAATTCTACATCTACATTGAGGGTTGTGTGTCAGAATAACATACAGTCCTCGGCGAGATACGCTTTCTTGTCGGGAAATTTCTATCCATCCCATTTATAGTAAAATTGACGATCCGATATAATTAGTTTTTCGATTAGACGTATCAAATTAAATGAGCTGAAGCTTTCAAAGAAGCTCGCGGATCACTTCAAAAGCGCTGAATCATTCGCTATTTCCTGCAAAGTAAGAGGCAACTTTTAACTGCTCTGCTTTTGGTTAAGAAAAAACAGAATTGCAAATTAGACGCATTTAAGAAGAACTCCTCCAGAAGTAATAAGACAGGCACTAAAAATTAACGATAATTTAATAAATAGTATCCATATATGTCAAAGCAATTCTTGGAGAGCCTCAAACCTCGAAATTAAAAAGAATATTTCATACAACTGTAATTTCATCGCAATTTTGGTAGAGCATTGACTGCCTCTGCCTTTATTTCGGAATGGATTTAAAGTCGCTGCCTTTCGACTCACAGAAATTCGCTCTAATTCCAAGAAACGTTTCCCGGCCCTCATTACTTCGCGCGCCACAGACTTTTGTTAAATTCCTGTTACTTTGTCGTAGCCAATCTTGCGCTTACAGTGGGACGGATTTCGCGTGTAACAGGTCGATTATTCTTGCGTTGGAGCTTAAGATTATTACCGAGAATTCAGTGGGCGTAGGTCACTGTTTTGTAATGTTGAACTTCACTTTCTCGAGTGGGAATCATGCCATCCATGAGGTGCTTGTGCTGGGCTGCGAGTCAAGTTCCTCAGCGACGCATGACGAGCGTGATGGAGGAATTCTATGAGCTCATGGCAATGGCTGCAATTCTCCCGATTTATTGCTGTGATGTGATGGTCGTACTTGATATTTTAGTGCTTGTCATTTGAAACTGCCTTGTTCGTGGGCACTGCCAGTGGACGGACATCTGATGCATGAGCTGATACATCTTTTACGTGCTGACATCTCGTGCGGGGCATTGCAGTGCGGTTGATCGCATCTTGTGCATCAATCACTCGTGATTGATGTCAGGAACTAACGCGAAACAGAATTGCGGCTATTTCA
Organism: Orchestia grillus; assembly: GCA_014899125.1. Classification (NCBI taxonomy): domain Eukaryota; kingdom Metazoa; phylum Arthropoda; class Malacostraca; order Amphipoda; family Talitridae; genus Orchestia; species Orchestia grillus. The sequence goes on along the minus strand of VOMN01028898.1, from coordinate 12,383 downwards.
TATGAAATCTGACTGGTAATCGCATTTGGTACGCTTGTGAGGTACATTTGTCATTGATTTTAGAAACTAATGTGAAACCGAGCTCCTGCTACTGCGTATGAAACTTAATCGGTAGTATCATATGGTACATTTGTGATTGATGTTAGGAACTAATGTGTCATGGGGCTGTTATCATTTCGTATGAAACTTAATCGGTAATCTCATATGGTACATTTGTGATTGATGTTAGGAACTATTGTGTAACAGGGCGGTTTCCATTTCATATGAAATTTGTCTGGTAATTTCATTACATTGAATATTAGTCAGGTTGAACATATTTTGGATTATTCTATTGAAATTTCTTGATAAATTTACTTTGTCATTAACTGGTAAGACTTCAATGTTCAAACTGAGATGGAAATATGTATCTGTTACAAATTGGTGAGGTAGTTTCTGTGTGTTGATAAACCAATCTTCGCTCATTCAACATATGGAAGAACTAAACTACCGCACTTATAACTCGTAGAACTACTTTGATGAATGTCGAGACGAGAAGTAAAAGGTTCAAGCATTTATTACCTAAAATTAAATGGTTACTTGAAACAAAACAATCATAGAACAAAAGCTAAAAAAATTCATTAGTTATATACACAAGAGAGTCTCGCAGAGAATTCCTCAGGTGCCAGCTGATGTTGTGAGGTAAAAACAGTCACTCGGTGCATGCAAACATCGACATTGTATAGCTTGTAGGAAGTGAAATAACTCCTACGAGCTTTCAATTAACTTCTAGAAGGATTTGCTTATAATTTAAGTTTGTGAGGTTAAGAATAAGTGTAATAACCTTTTTCATGAAAAAATAAGAGAATATAGAAAATTGAGTTGTCATACAGCATATTAGAGTATTTTTTCCTAAGAAATACAATTTTACAGCTCGCAGCAGTAGAGTGCGTTAAATCATCGGATGAAAAAATGCACGTCAGCAGCTTCATACTAAATGCAGAGTTCCAAAGTAAGTGTATCATACAGGGTACAGTTGACCTCAACTTTGGTAGCGTTAGCCTTCAACTTATAATAAAAAGCGAAAAACCATAATTTACCTCAGTCAGAGCCATGGAAAAGACCTTACAGTTGATTTCTTCCATCTGGGCCCTGGTCTGGTATCGGCCATTTCAGCAGTAAAAAACATAAGAATTGGGGGTCCCCGCCGAAAATTTATTAACATCAGGCGTAAATGACAACATTCTGGTCCTAATAGATCATCGATAAGTGCTAGGCGAATATTCGCTACCGTAATAACGACTGAAGTTGTGGAGGATGTTGGGAGCCCATTAATTTATGCGTGCTGTGTGGGCTGCTGCGACCGCTTCAGATGACCTGCAGAAGTTGACGCCTTCATGACTTGCGCCACAGGCCGGTATAATTTGAGTTTAAATTCCAGTAATTTGGTTATTATCCTGTGAGACAGCACTTTCTCAACGGAGTGTAAATTTTAGACAACATGTCATCCGTAAAATGTACAAAGATGGCTTTTAACTCAACCTAGCATTTTTCTTGATTAATAAATACTAACGGATTACGCTTTTCCGAAAAGCTATCTCTGCGTGACGTTGAATGAGACTTGACTTGAACTTTTCAGTGCTAGAGGAAAAAGCCCTAGTTGCAAACAAGACTATTAAAGATAACTATTACGTTAACCATTTTAATTCCACGAGCTTTGCTTTCCACTGATAATTCAATTCTCAGTAGCATTAAGTCTATAAGTGTCCTGAAACAGCAGGAGAAGAAGTATCATTGACGTTTTGAAGTAGTTCCATCCCTGATGCAAAGCAATTCCAGTCAACAATTCGGGACAAATGGCGGCGGTCCCTATCGGTTAAAATTTTCGTTTGACCACAATTTTGTCTTGAATTGCCGTATTTACCGGATTGTTTCCATTGTTGGTAGACTCACATGACGGTGCTGAATGAAGCACCATCAAATTCCGCTACTTCCTTCACTGGGCGTCCCAATTAGCCCGACCAAATGCAATCGCCACTTTTTGCCATTCCGAGACGTCTTGCTTTCATCCACTATTGTGGATCAACTAAAAAACAAGCCTACCCTTGCAAGCTCTGAATGAAGATTAATGCCTGTTCAGTACTTGCATATAGCCTGAACTTCGATCACGGCTTTGAGAACTGATTGATGAAATGAATAAATAACTGGAATGTGAAAAACAATCGGTGACTTATTGTTTGTCCGGGGAGCTAATAGTTATTTAAATTTTCACATACATTATGTCATCAAGTTCACACCTATGAAACAAACTTCTAGGTTTCAATGTTAGCGCGGAATAGGTTCATGAAATCTAGGTTGGCTAGGCTCATGAAATCTACGCAAATAAAGCAAGATACAAACTTCTCTGCTCAGCTCTGACATCGCTGACGAAGCCTCACAAGAACAATACACAATCAATGCAGATTACCGAAAATCTGCATTCCAGTGTATGCATTTGGGGATTTTTTTCAAAATTCTTATATAGTTGGTTATGTTCGATTAAAAGTACGTAGTTTCTTATATGTATAAGGAATGAAATGGACATGTGAGGTGCAATAATCATCCATCAAAGAAGGATTTTAATTATCTACCTACATGAACAAATTGAACAAAACAACGTTTTAGTGATTATATAAGTATATGAGTATATGTACAATCATAAACAATTTCACTTCTTGGTTTGTACTTTAAGATTTTTTATAGGAGGAAGTTGGAGGATGATCATGGAGATATTTCATTTGAGTCAGAAGCCAGTATGTTATCGTAAATTTTTCATTAAATATCTGGTCTTCCGAATTACTTTTCATTTTTCCCGCTCATGAAGTTACGGTCAAGAGCAGAGCTCACTACGAGTGATGCACGTGGGCCCGTCATACGCTCCGTCGAGTAGCCGCCATTCTTGCAAAGGAATATTTTTCAGGCGAGCACTGCGAAATTCAACTTATTTCACGTATCTGAATGGCTTCAAATGGCCTAACAAATCAAGGAACAATACGTATAACACGTACATACGTACTACACGGCGGCTCTACCTCCGAGTTGAGCTAAAGCCTATGCATGACGAGTATCTTGTTGAGTTGTTAGTGCTTTGACCTTTAAAGACATAGTTCATGCAAGTAAAGTTGTAGATTGTTTACCATCGCATTTCTTCGTGAAGCTAGAACGATTTGATGTCAAGGATCGGTTATATCTCAAAAACTGCATGATGCGGAATAAGTAAAAGAATATGACCGCTAAAATTGAAAGGGCTGCGTTCAGTTGAACCTCCGCGCCAGGAAACCTTTAAACTTCCATCGTCATGCTTACCGATGAGAGAATGCTAGACTTGCTGGATCATCCACACAGCAAAGTTATAACGCGCCATACTGGGTGAAATCTATCAACGTTTTGACAAGGCTTGGAGAATGGTGCGATTGAGGTTAGGTAAGGGCCCATTAAACGTTCTGCAACCTGTCTTAGCTTTTAGGGGTTCATCGAACGATGACCTGAGCTCAGGCCTCTGCGCACTGCTCTTTGATGTGCATATGTGGCATCGACCGTCGTCTGTCCGTGTCTCCATGCATCAATTCATGTGTTCACATTATCCTGCAGGTACGCAGGCTCTTGGCAACCGGGGCCGGAGTTATTTAGGATTTTTTTGTATTTGACAAAATTAGGAGTTAGCTGAGAAAACATTCACTTGTGATGCACTATGAAAGTAGAACAGAAACAGAATACTCGAATAAATTATCCAGGTGAGATGGTGCATACAATTTTTTTTTCAAAGAATTCGACTCACCAGATCGGCTCTACACCACACGAGCTCAGGGCCCGAATATGTAAATTCAGGGAGGTAACAGCACCGCCTGCGTGGAATTTTAAAGTCAATGAAGCAGTTCTACCTCGGCGGGAGAAGTATACTCTCGCGAAATAGACACGTGAGATACACGCGATCTTAGAGTTAACATAATTATCGACAGGAAACGCTAGAATCGCAGCTCCGTACGGGAAGGGAAGAAGACACGAGTCTGTATCGTCATTTCAAGTTTGATGTTCAGTAACGTGGCGGCGCTTGACTGCGAGTAAAGTAACGTGAATCGGCATAATTAACTGAAATAGGTAAATAAATAAACTACGATAATTCAGCACCATTTCTGTAGAGTACTATTATAAAAGTATTTATTTCTTTACAGCATTTATAGTGCTCTAACATGCAGCCTTCGACCAATCACAAAACAAATAAAAAATCCTGGAAAATCGCTACGATGGAGATTTTCCAGTTTTCGACATGGGCGCTTTTAAAATTTGATCGGCAATATACATAAAATTATTCATTTGTCGTTCATGTGTATGATGAAACAAAGGTCATTCGTTAACGCATTGTATGCACGTATTCAGTATTCTGAAAGCAAAGAACCTAGAAATATGAATTTTTAATTTAACTATTGATGGAACGTTATAACGAGCGCTAACGACATATAATGTCCCGGTGACCGGCAGGAAGTAGTGGCCTATACACCGTAGACATCAGTAACGGCAGTCACTTTGTTCTATTTAGCCCTGGCTTTGCCTAGCCATAGCCAAAAGTTTCTGCCAACTACGTATCTTTTGCACATGACTAAGCACTGTTTTGAGAAGTTGTAACTTTAATGAATCAGAATTTAGACCGTCTATGGTTTTGGGGCCTTTAGTACTCTCTGTTTTATTATATGTAATGCCATTCTCTGTAGACTGATCCCTTAAAAGAATGACGAAACCATTAACCTCTTGCTTGAAGTGATGCAAGACGAATGACGCAGTGTACAAGGCAGGACTGTTCTGGCTAGAACTGGACATTAGTCACGCTGTTGAAATAATTTAAATATTCAGTCCAATGATGAATTAAGACCGAATATTGTTATTAAGCTAATCGATTGTATTTTTAACCAACTTGACAAAGATGAAAGATTGTAAAATGCAGCAATATTCCACGGTATTTTCAATATAGTCAATAACGTATAAATTAATGGGATTTGTACCGCTTTGAGAAGAGTATGCTTCTCAGTAGTCAGTTCGCACGAACTTACCACGCGGACTCCCGGCCTGACTGCGTCTCGCGGCTGTGGCGCCCAGTGCTCCGACTGCAGAGCTCCTGATGTCGCAGTGACTGAGTGGCACCCTAATTTCTGTCACCACACTGTGCGCAGTTTCTACCGAACAAAATGTTTCCAATCAATATACAAAAGAGATTAGAGGCAGTGCACTCAATTTAACGCTATAGAGCCCGCTAAATACATCCATATAATTCCTCACATTAGAGTATTTTGACTGGCTTAGCAGACTAAATGAAAATTAACACGATCAGAATTTTTTCAAAGTTCACCCACTAAGTGAGATCCCGGATAGTAGAGCCCGTTTGGTAATTTTACTAGAGCTTACTGAAAAAGATTTTACAGCCGGTAATTTTGCTGAACTCTTGTTCATTCTAGTGTTCACGGCTTAATTACCCACGACTGTACGACTTCCTTGATAATCGTTCCAATTGGAAAACATATTTGACTTTATCGTCGTACACGGAAGCTCGCCCTTAATTATCTTTTTATCGGGGATGAGCGTGATAATGAAGCTCATAAAAAATTATACAAGAAGATTAGGCTATAAACGAATTATATCCGAAAATTATGAAGTATTTAATGACGCGTAATTATGATCTGGATTTTTCGAAAATCGGTCTCGCCGCCGTCCGCCGTTTGTGCTGACGTAAGCATGACCGCAAAACGCCGCCGCGGTCTTCTAAAAACTTGCCCTCTTGCTCTCGACAAGAGACCGCCCGAACCCCATGACTTCGCATGCGTTTCCTTTCAGAAAAAAAAAACCTTGATAGGAGGAGAGCGTGAAAGCTCCTTGTTCAGATTCGGCAAAAAAGCTGCTTGGGCGCGGCAGTGGTGAGCCATAACACAGGAACAGGAATGTTGCAATCCAAATTGTAATGAATCTTACTTAGAAAATCAAAGCGCAGCGAAAAACTAGTCGATTTTCGAGTACGCATGCGCGTCGATCTGATTTTAGTAATTTACAATGGGTAGCTTGTTTTTTTTGAGTTCGTATGACACGTGCGTTCTGAAAACACGCTAACGATACTTGGGACCATGGAGTGGGAGCAGTTCAACAAGTGACAACTGCCGCTTCAACATGAAAATCAACATTGCTTAAGCAACTCATCGTATATATGAAAATACGATGTTCATATTTCTGATAGGATACAAGAAGAAATGCTCCGAGCAAATAGTAATACTGTTTTATTATTTATTGAGATTCATCCTTAAATTCAACTTTGTTCATACCGTGTAAGGGAGCAATAGTCACATACCCTAAGTAGCATTAAATATGTAAATTGTAGTTGACAACGATTCAGATCCCGATGGAAAACAAGTGAAAGTTTTATATACATAATTTAGAGTGCCTGTCCAAGAAAAGTTAATTCTGACCTAATTTTATGCTAACTTTAGCCGTTTAAAGGGAACACGTAATTCCTGCACAGTCATTTTGTCGGAAAAATTATATTACTATCCTGTGCGCGTCGCGACCCCGGCTTGAGAAGCATTAACGAGCGATGTATGTCATAAAATTACCATAGAATGTAAGGTCAACGTGAACTTTCTTACAATGCGAGCCCTTCACAATGCCGACAATGTTGCAGCGGCAAAATTCGGAGACGGAGTTTCCCTGTACCTAATAAGTGCGTGAGTGCTTTCACGAGTTACCAAAAAACCAAGGCTACAGAATCTCGCATCCATGTCTGACCTCTGCGGTGTCCGTCCGCACGACCCACCTCAACTGCACTCGCCCGCCGCGTTATGTCCACCGATGTCAGATTTCGTCTCTTGTTCTCAGTTCTTATGGGATAATGGGTCGTTGTTCTTGATGTACGTTGTTGAATCGTGTGTTTCATATTGGTTAACTTGCACCTAAATTTAGCAACAGGTTTAAAAATTGAACAGTTTTGAGAATGTAATAAAATATAAATGTATTTCTATTAAGTGTAGCATTATTTTGTACTATGAAAGCCAGAACTCTACCGAAATAAACAGTTTGACGAATTATTTTTTGAACGATTGTTAAGACATTGAGGTCGGCAGGTAAATTAAGACCTCACGATAGAGTTGGAGTACGTTTCTCATTATTGTTTCCTAAAATATCGCTCTGACGACCACTCTGGCTCTATCCTTTGAAAGAATTATATTGTTTCGTATCACACGCAGCATCGACCGTACTATGAATGGCTTGATTACTATCTATGATCTCAGCTAGTGAAGCAACACTGACTTATTTGCATCGGGGCTCTCGTTACTCGCTAAATATTACCTTCGATTCGTGTTGCTAAGTTGCAGACTGTGTGCGAGCGCATTGTTTTTTCGTCGACTAAATTTTAGAAAGGGGCAGTTTTTATCAGCATTTTGCGTACGCTCAAAACATGATACAAAAGCCAAATTCATTTCTTATAAATCTCTTTCCTAGAAGCGTTAAACGGATCTCAGCAGTATTTAAGGCAGGATCTCTCAAAATATGTAATGCTATCATTAGGTTCTAATGATATCAACGCAGCAGAGAGGTAATCTTCTTGATATGGAGTACGTGCTCTCTGAAAGATGTAAATGTTCTTGAAAACAAGAAATAAATCTAACATAATAAACGAAAGCTCAGAGGAGATCTAAAATGAGGTGATTTTGCAAGTATGATAACCAGGACAAAAGCTATGTTACATAAAAAAGTAAAGTTAAAAATGAAAGCAATGAATGATGCAAATCTAAGCTGGGACTCAGTAAATGAGATTCAGAACAAAGTCTAATTACTGTGTCGACCTCAAGCTATTTGCATACTCTAATGAATAATTATTAGAAAAAAAACTCATAGAATTGAGATTGCACACACTTGAGCGGGCGTTGTAAACAAATACGTATATAATTCGTTGCTTTTCGTCATTTGTAACATGCTATGTTAGCTCAGTGAAAAGTGAGAGCATTGTTTTGATAATAACAGGTCCTGAAATTACTTATCACGTGAAAAATTAGGCTGCTGTCTCCTCAAGTATTGCGATAGAGCGATAGAGCGCCAGAGCGCGGGTGCAGAAACATTCGATTCACCTTGGAGGACTAAACAAATGTCGAAGCGAAATGCTACCGCAATTGTGAGTGAATTATAGTTACGGTGGAAACTATTCTGAGCTTTCGTTACACATTTACATTCTGTTGGGAAGAAAAAGAATGTCATAAGAAAAAGGCATTTTGTAAGATGCTAAAAATAAGATACTTAAATTGCTCTTCAAGTGAAGAAGTACGGTGCAATGCGCACAACGGGTGAATATGTGAACGCATGCTTTTTTAAATTGATACTACAAGACCGACAAAATGATGAAGCTAAATTTGGACAATTATTTGAAGAATAAGATTTGAAAAGTTAAATGAAGATGATATAGGGAATATTATTGTTAGTAGAAATAAGTATAAATGCTCAAATTACACTAGCCTTGCAAATACTTTGTCGCACCCTGGAGAAATATGGATGTAATGAAAACAATCAAGTTTAATAGTCTATTGGACGACCTTTGACATTAATATCAGATTTCATTCTGTTAGGCTTCGAATCAACAAGATTTAGCAAACAATCTGAATAAATATTTCTCTGGAGTACGAACAAGCGTCGAGCACGGTCTTCCAGCCGAGAAGGAAGAGTTGTTGAGGCTCACAGTTCTCTTGGCAGTTGGTCCCACAAATTTTCGATTGAATTTAAATCAGGAGACTGTGGAGGCCACTCTATATTAGAAAATGATCCCTCGTGGTCCCTGAACTAATTTTGCACTGCATGAGACTGGTGGATGCGAGCGTTGTCGTCTTGAAAAATACTGGAACCATTAGGAAAATAAAAATCCACACACAGGTGTACTTGGTCATCCAGGATGTTCAAAGAATCCTGAAATTTCATTTGTAGGTGCACAAGGATGCCGAACCTAATCTCGACCCTGTGAAGCACCTTTAGATCATTACACTGTCCCCGCGGAAGCCTCTACTGTGATAGCGATGAGTTAAGGATCCAAAGCTTCTTGAGCTTCAAGGCCTTACACCAACTCTGCCAAATTTCTGGAACAAGGTGGACTTTGACCAATGGTTTCCTCTATTGCTCTATTGACCAATGGTTTCCCAGTGGCTGCGCAATTCCATAAATCCATTTCCTTCAGGTCTCGGCTCATGATGTGACAAGAAATTTTCTTACGATCTTCTTTGAACATGCTAGCAAACTACTGAACACATTTTTACCAGTTTGTTTTCGCCAAACGCTTCAGAGAACACATGTCACGAGTATTCAGAATTTGAGCTGCGGCACTATTGCTACTGAATGACTGCATTGCACCATCATTTTTCCATTGAGACATCGTTCTTTGCACACTTATAAGCCCTGGTGCATTTCCCTGGTGCAAACCCATGATCTGTCCTTTGTCGACAACAGAAATTTGTTTGAGTGACTTTTTCTCAGCTTGATTAGTCCTGCATGTCGCGGAGAGAGGGGGTGCAGTGCTGACTACCAGTAACACTGAACACAACTATTGTTATTATGTTTTTTTTTTTCAAATTCATAATGAGAAAACTTGTAAAAATTGTTTAAATTTTATCTAAATTTTATAAGGATGCAACACAGTTTTTGACTCGGTAGTGTACTTTGTTTTTTCCTAAATATGTGTGAAAAATTCTACTTGCTTTTTCGTGTTGAAAATAGAACGCAACATGAATACTGAGGCATCTACCCATGCATCTCTATTTGTAGTTTGAATCTTTAGTGAATGTAAATGACGCGCTCTTTTTCAGTTACAGTTTGAACTGAGACTAGATATTTGTCGCAGCTCTTTGTGTTTCACGTCATGGTGATACCTGAAGTAATACGTCAATATGCCGAGGAAATGCACAGAAAACATAATATGGTAAAATATTGAGGTTACGTTGGCAGGTATTCAAGCCCCTCGAGTAGGTACAAAGAATCTTTCCTATTTCAAACACGTTTTACCGTTCTGTTTTCAATGCCTCACAACTCCTGGCGTGGTGATGGATGTGAGGAATGCGTGGTTTAAACTTCCTTTTCCAAGGGAAGTACTCCCTGGTTACGTGAAAATGCCTCCACTGAGCCAAGATTCGAAAGCTCCATGAGCTTCCCGTTTCACTCTAACTCTGCCACATTTCTAGAACAAGGTGAATCTTGATTCATCTGACCATAGGTCTTGATTCATACACACAACGATGTACAGCAAGAATCAAACTAAAGTACAAAATGTCTCTGAGTAAGTAATATAAGTGAACGAATATGGATTGTTTCCCCAGCAGCTGTGGACATAAGCATCAAGTTATCACCGAACACATGAGAAGAGAGGTTGAGGTATGAGCCAGAACATCGCTTGAGTATGATACTGAGTTGTAGAAAACCTTGCTCACCAATCAAAGAACTGTATAACTCTTATTAGAAGCTATAAATGATATTTACTCTGAAAGTTTTTAACTTTGTGTCACATAAACTAATGAGAAGCAAAACTCGTGGGTGTGTTCTGAAGTAACTATCGAAGATATGAGGAAAAGAAGTCATATCCACAGATATTAACATAACATAGATAACTAGGCACAAGACATATTTTTTAATTTGTACAATAACTTCCATGGGCAGAAAGCATAATCTTATAATGCTACATTTACAAACGAAATTTACACTGCGAAAGTTGTTCAAGAGGAAAGCAGCCCCGTTGTGATATTTTTTTGTGTGGTGTGATGTGATGTTTTGAGTCCAACAATGAAGTGCAGCTACGACATTGCTTTTGGTAGTCGGATCACAGCGCGTGTTGAGACTGGCCACTTAAAAATTGTAGAATTCTAGGCGATGGAAGTATTTTTCACGGTAAAAAATAAGCCTCAAATGCACCTAATAGCACACATATAGAATAATCATTGGGATCCTTGGCACTTATGTGAATGAAACACGCTACTATACAGAGTTTCGTTCTGCTGTACGAAATCGCAGGGAAAGTTGTCATAATAATCTTTCATATCAATTACTCGTTCATGTGAAAAACGCTAAACTTTTTTGATTTTCCCTTCTGTATCCTGCACCATATAATGTAGGTACATTATTAATGGAGCATGGAATTGAATTTGTACAAAATCACAAGAGTATGGCTTATCAAAGATATCGTTTTCGTCTCTAGGAGTTTTAAAAAACATTTTAGACGTAACTCAAGTAAATAATATCCAGTGAATAAGATTTTTAAAATTTTAGAAACTGTCCTACAAATTACCATTGAATGTTTTGAATTTATTCCATCCCAGGAAAATTTCGAAAAATGAACTACTTGAGTGGTTGGGCAATGAGTTTGATCATTGAGGCTTCGAAAAATTTAGTGTGTCGTATCGATTACTCCAGGAACTCATTCCGAAAATTAGAAATAACAACAATTCCGTGTCCTAAGGTTTTGTACAGTATTTGCACTTTGGTTATTCGTCCCTTAGATGGTGAGTTATTTTCAATTATTGGCGTAGAGAATAATAATAATCGGATCAAGCAAGGATAATGGGTTTTATTGTGAGACAGGTCAATTCATTTCGACTGAATGGAAATAACTCATAGTGCCTATACTCCCGAAACCCCCGCACCCCTCCCACCCTCAACATAAGGTTAACAAAAAAGGTAAAGTTTTTGACTTCAATGACGTAATTGAAGTGGATACTTCATCGAACACGCTGCCCGACGCTATAGATGAAATTCATAAATCCCAACCATTGCCTTATGTTGTTCGAACTCATCTTAAATTATTTCTGGTAAATAAATATCTCTAAATGTTTCTAAATCTTTATAATTTCAGCTTCTCACGCAACAAGAATAAAACATGGAACTGATAATATATTCAATGGGTGGAAAGAAGCAGTTCAACAGATTATTTCGAGATCTGAAGCGCAAGTCAACACGAGTCCTGTGGTCCACCAAGATGAATGTAGAATTTGACGCGTTTCGTCTCTTTCCAAGCAGTTGGTTAAATCCAAATGCTATTCTACTATCCTCCTACTATCCCGTTTATTATAAATATAATTATAGTCGTCTTGTACTTATACGTAATTTTTTATGTCTATAACACTTTTCTGGCGCCTCCATACGGAACATTACCTAGAGCTGCGGTGATGGGCGGCAGTGTCGTAGATAGAATGCTGAATGTTGTAACGTTAATTAATGTAGTTTATGGTAAGCAGAATTTCACATTCAATAGAATGCGACATGACGGTATTTTGGCTACAATAGTTTCTTTACGAGCAGTTCACTTCAAAGGACACGATGAAGAGCATCTTTAATGAAAAATTATTTCATTTTGTGAATAAACCATGGAT
>VOMN01028897.1:0-14606 GCA_014899125.1 Orchestia grillus | reverse complement strand
ACGATACACCACACACTAGCACGATACACCACACACTAGCAAGATACACCACACACTAGCAAGATACACCACACACTAGCACGATACACCACACACACTGGCCTGGCTCAGTGAAACGCAAATTAGTCAGAATATATATAATACAAAGCGCCCGAAAAATACGAGGATATTTTAAAGATCAGAGAATATCCTACATGTTGTGGCTGCATCAACTCGTACAAAATCCGAGTTAGAATTCTGTTTCTAAGAAAGTGCTCGCTGTACCTAATGAAGATCTGCCATGCTCATTTTTCCGGTAAGCAAGTTCACCTTTAAGAAGAGTTCGCATTTTGCTGCATTTTTTGCAAAAAGTAGTCGCGACGTAGACAATCTGTATAAACTTTGGCGAGCTACAGTCAACATTCAAGATTTCGCATTTTTTAAACTTCTTGCTATGAGAGCGATGGCGTCGCCATGGCAGCGACATGGACGAATGCAGATTCTTTCTTGTCTCTATTCGCAGGTAATATTCAATCCTTGCATTTTTTAAGCTAATTCATTTGCGTGCGGGCCGAAGAAAACAATTTGGAATTCCAAGATATTATTCAATAGATAATAAAACTTATTTGCACAGCATTTTGCTTTAAATTGAAAGGGTGACAAAAGACTTATTCTGAGAAAAATAATCGAGAACAATCTTCCTGACCCTAACTCAATATAAGATGTTTTTACGGTATACATGGGCGATACACTGGTGCTAATTGCACCGTAAGAAATACACACCTGCTGGTTTTCACCTTGCGTGCGATATAACTCTGGTCCCATTTCAGTTCCGTGGTACACCTGGTCAAGTGAATTAGTAAATTCACTTCCAAATATAACTATTCTTTTAGACGTTAATGACGAGGGATTTTGATACTGTCAACAGTAACGCAATTTTGCTTAAAGGGACAATTTTCGGGCTCAAATTCTGAGCAAAATTTTGCATTGAAAGCCTGCAATATAGACAGACAAACCAACGTCCAAACTAAACCAGTTCAGTTTTAGGTCTTTCTGTGTTAATTCACTACATTTTTGAAGGGGTTTGAGAGATTTTTAGTAGTTCAAGCCACACGCGCGTACACCTGTTTTTAGAAAACTGAAGGATTCCAGCTGGAACAACGAGGATGTCACCAGTTCAGGAGCCACAGTTTTTGACGATCTGGTACAAGAAGGGTGTGAGGTACATTTCCATGATTTCTGAAGATTTGTGGGTGAATAGTGAACATGATCCTCATATTACGTAGGAGCTTGTACGGCCCTGGATTGGCCAGTTGTCCAAAACAGGACGGCGTGGCAGAGAGGCTCTGGACGCCCCTACGCCTTCATGAGAGGTCCTGTTGTCTGCGTGCTATGTCGTCCCACCCGTCGGCCGCAGCGCTCGTCGCGCAGTAATGCCGTCCTGCCGATTCCTTTAAAAAATGTGACGCACTTGAGAGGGGCGTAAAAGAAACGTTCTGCAACGTCAAAACCTGACTGGCGCTCAGGGCTACGAAGTATTGCATCAACCAAATCCATGAAATGTTAAGTTGAGATTTTAACACACTTATAACTGATTATTTATAACATTTTTCTAAAATAATTCATTCGCCAATTAGCTCGATAGCTGATCTGCTCTTTAAAGATATGAAATTTTTATGCATTCGATAGCTAAGTAGTGGACTCTCTCGTATGATTTCTTTATGTTTTGGGGTGAACTCAGAGGTGTAACGAAAGAATAATTCGATTATATTTAATTTAAAATATGCTTTTGGATTCGCATGCCCGAAACCTGCGTTAGAAATCGCCACAAAAATAGTTTTCTTCTGTCTTCAGTTTCATTCAGCGTTACAAGTTCCATGCGTGAAGGGTAATTCGGGCGATGATCAAGTTCTGCCCTGAAAATATATTTGTTCGCTCTGCCTCTTCGCCAGCGACTGAATCCCCTCCCACTTCTGTTTATTTTGCTGATGGAAGAGTCCGGAGAAGATCAACACTTCAATTTGAATTATCCCGTGGGCTTAGAAATACCCGTGTAGCTTGAAAGCATTGGTCCGTGCATGTTGGGGCCGTCGGGAGTGAGCGAGAGAGAATGTCAGCCAGTTTGAGCCGGTGCCGTGTGCTCGTGGCAGGTCAATCAGCGACTGCAGGTGCGCAAAATTCGACGCTGCTCCAGACGAGGTCTGTTCGGGGCAGCAAAGTTTTACAGGGAGACTTGGCGACGTAGTTCTAGGCTCGAAATTAACCGATGTCCACGAATAAATTGCTAATTTTTATGCGGCAGTAACTATGCACAAGCTCGGCAAAATCAGCAAACACGAATTTGCGCAACTCTGTGACCGAGTTCTATGTACCAAGTTTGTTCTGTGTGCCTTCGTTTGAACTGCTTATACTTTTTTTAGTTATCTACGACGACACAATTGTTTTTGATGTTTAAGGAACGCTTAGTTTACTGCTAGTTCCAGCAATTTTTTTAGTCTCTCTAACTATTGTTCACTGACAAATTTGAGTGCATTCGAACTCGCTACAGCCAGCACCGTGAAATTTTCTGCGCGAGAATAAGGACGCAGCGCAGGCGCGGCCATTATGGTGCATAAATCAATGCGCTGTCGAGGTCAAAATTATCACGAATGACCGAGTCATTTTTTCTTCAGTGATGTGAGTAAAACTTGCGGTCGCTGGGGAAGAGGAACTCAGATCTGGTAATAGATTCCCGGCTAGCTTCAGCCCCCGAAATTGACGAAATTAGTTGTCCTGTTCGATACGATGGAGATTGTCGGCTGGAGCTCTGGCCTGGAATTATTTCACGGATTAATTTATCATTTCACATGCAAGAAAATCATCGTGTCGTGCATGACGAACAGAAATTCTCTTGTAAATTTTTTGCAAAGCCTCAAAAGTGTCATTTTTTACGAATTCAGTATGACGCAGGGAGAATTGGCTTCTGAGGAGAATTATATCTGTTACTTGAGACACATTTGTATTGTTTGAGACACATTTGTGTTACTCGAAACACATTTGTATTGTTTGAGACACATTTGTGTTACTCGAAACACATTTGTGTTGTTTGAGACACATTTGTGTTACTCAATACACATTTGTGTTACTCAAAACATATTTGTGTTGTTTGAGACACATTTGTTTTACTTGAGGCACATTTGTGTTACTTGAGACACATTTGTGTTACTCGAAACACATTTGTGTTGTTTGAGACACATTTGTGTTACTTGAGACACATTTGTGTTGTTTGAGACACATTTGTGTTACTTGTGGCACATTTGTGTTACTTGAGACACATTTGCGTAACTTGACACATTTCGAATAAAAAAAACTAATCGCGTACGTCTACAGTTAATTATCAAGAGGCTGATGAGACGGAGCTAGATTTCCATTACACAATGACGGGAATTTCTTCCTCCTGTTTTAATTTTCATAACCGTGTTTTGTTATTTTGACTTCATTGATTCGTTAACAAATTATTTTGATTGTCGTTTCATAAGAAATAAATTGCGTTGTTTGAAACTAGAGTTATTAAACATTTCGACGTTTCTGGCGCGGTTTCTCGCTATATTACGGCAGATAAATTCCACACATTTAATTTCAAGGTAAGCATTTCACCCAAGTCACTAAATCAATTCCAGTAAAAGTTAAGTACCAACTAACATCTTCAAACGTAATATCATACTTAAAAGTCAATTGGAGCTCACGAGCAATGAAAGATCCCGGAGTTAAAATAAAGATTCCTGCCGTACTCTCACTTGAAGTGTTCACGTACAAGACGCGGTTACCTGGTCCCCGGTAAGACGGATTCGTTCGAGTGCGGCGTAGCAAGAGTAGCCAGAATGTGGCAGAAGTGATAGGCACCTTCTCATTCGTGCGAGTTAGGTACTGCCAGGTCAATGGCTGGTCGTGCCGGCGTGTAGGTCTAGCGCAGGTGTTTGTGCTGCAGGATGACGTCACCAGTTAAATACTTAAAAAGCTTTTTGTGTTTATAGCTAGTCAATATCTGCTCGTTCCACATCTGATTAGAACTTACCAGCTCGCACTTCACGCTGCGTAGAGGATCCGCGATACATGTACAGCTATGTGTGTAGATGTTAATTAAAAATTAAGTAGGAATTGGCATGAATGAATAGATTTGAATTCGAATCAGGCAAGGCACAATACCGTATCATTCCACTGGCATAATTCTTTTTTGAAACTTTTGTGTGTGGGTAAAGCCAATAAAACATTATGATAAAGGATGAAAAGGATTACACTTTTTACCTCAAAACTTTGTATTGCGCTAAATAGAAATGAAAAAACAATATGATTTGAATTCACTTGTCGGCAATTGTTACGAGCAAATTTGCATGCCTAAGCTGTAACTGGAGCTGCGAATTCCATCTCGTAGAGTCAAAACAGCAAAAGTGTGCGAAACGTACGAAAATTTGCGTCAATGCGTAGATATGGTGAGATTTACGGAGCTGCAGGCGCCCGAGCAAACGATTCTGCCCATCGCTCTCATGAGGGAGAGCTTGTAACATTTCATCTTTAGCGGATTTACAAGTAGAATTGCTTCACTTTTGTAAGGAGGAATTTCCATATAGATTGGAAGCATTGAGCGCTGACCACTGCAGTGATCTCGTAAAGGCGCTGAAGAGATTTTAAAGCTCACGCTTCACATGACGTTCCTCAATTGGTGTTTATTTGTCCAATTAATTGTTCTGTGTTGCGTATTTATGACGGTAAGACATATTTTTCATGGAGGTTAAAAAGATTCAGATAACACTCGAATCACACATATGAGCAAAATGACATTCGTGCGCCTCCTGCAGCTGATTACGTTGCTTCACAAAGTTCTCTGTTTGCATAGCAAAAATATTTGAAGCTGCCATCGCTGGAGTGTTTTGAGAGAAGCACTTGTTAGTTCGAAGCATTCGAGTCTCGTGGGAAAAAGAATAAATTGTAAAAGCTCTGCGCTATGGCGCTATCGGCGATCCCATTTCTTTGCGCTATACGAGTTCTACATGGAAAAATCATCGCGCTTTTATCTGCCGTATGGAAAGATTTGCAGGCTCCCCTGCTCGGGGCAGTGTCCTGACACATGCCTGCCTACGGGAGAAAAGCTCGGTCCTTAAATCTCATAACTTGTTAAATTCTAACTCGCAATGGAAGTTTCTTCTCAATTGTACACTAATAAATCCCTCGGTAGAAGTTGTATTCAAAAATCGAAAAGCGCAAAACGCAAGGATGATATCGCTGAGTGTTTATTTATGTCGCCGAGTGTTTATATGTATATGGGGATATACGTATGTAAAACTGGTTAAAATTAAGAAGGTAAAACTAAAAATAATAATGGAAGTTGGTAGAATTGGATGCTAATTTTTTTTTCGTCTTTTGTACAATAGATGTACAAAATAGATTATTATTTTATAAAATTTTGACCTTTTTTGTGTAACACTTATTTTTCTCCTCATGCGTTTCAATAATGATATAGTTAAATACTAGATGCATTTTCCGTAGAGTTTTGCTCTTGATATGGCCGTGCTGCAAAAGGGCACTTTCTTTTTTTTCCAAGGTTGAATAAAAAATTTCTCATTGCTTTGTTCCTAACAGAAAATTATGACAATTCCAATGCTGAAATTCTGCTTTAGTGATCCCGTCAATAAATTTTCAAGCTGGCCCTTCATCAATATAACACTAGTAATGTACATAACACAAGCAAAATACAAAACAAAGTTCAACAGAAGTAATGGCTATACAAAAAAAAACGGAGTTAGAAAATAAATTTATTGCCAGAAACAAAATCCTGTCTCACCGTGCCACATATTTCAGAAATTATCCCACAGGGCACACAAAATACTTCTCAGAAGTTCGTAAAGTGTTGTACGCATCTCAATGTCAGAGCTATGAACGCAGCCTTTCATAGGTCTTTTGTTTGAGCATTTTCCCTAGCAGAGTTTCTGGGCTATAACTCCTTCCTCCAGACCAGTCTTTCCGTATGTCACCCTGTAGCTGATGCTCAATTGTTCAAAACCGAACGCTTTATTTTACTGACAATTAGTGCAGCGCACGAGATTTTTTTTGACTTTCACTTTCGAGTCGCCGAAGCACCTAAGCGCTTGTGAATCATTTTTTGTGTAACCTACTTATCTATTTTAAGACTACTTATCTATTTCAAGTTTCATCTGCCAATTCTCCTACTACTTCTAGTCTATTTTACTCTGGCTTCACACACTCAAAAATTGCAAGATTAGATTCTAATTGTCATGTTTATTCACGCAGAATAAATCTGTACGAATTCGCCATTCGAATAAATTCCATTTTGCAAATGGCATGTTAGAATGCGATGAGAGTCTCGTCCAATCTCGAAACCGTGATCCTTTTTTTACTTTAAAATGCAATATTCACATAAGTGAAAACATTACTATCTGCATCCCCTCGAATTCCATCTTCCCTGATTTAACAGGGTTTACAACGAGTATTTATTCAGAGCCCAATTTCCTACAGGTATAGGGTTTTACGGCGACAACTTGTTCCAAAACTTTTTCCTCCAGGAGGTGTTTTCGTGTGTCTTCGTGAGGCTAACTTACATATGCTGTCCAGTGACGCAACTCCAGCGATTACTACACGTTCGATATCATGTAGCAATCGAGTATTTTACTTATTTAATTCATCTTCTCTCTAGGAAAAGCGGTAGAACTTCCTAGCACCTGCAAAGTCTTCAGAGTAGCTGGGAAGCAATTAGGGTACACTTTCCGAGGACACTCGTGTGTGGTGCCCTGCTATAAATATCATATTTAATCCTCCTCTTCTAAGAGCAACGCTCAGCCTTGGGTTTCAAACCCGGAATCTCATGAACTAATGAAATGTTATCATCTCCTTATGGTGCAAATAAATTGTCGCATCAATGAAATTCAAAATTCGTTGAACTCTGAAAACAGTTTCGTTCACTATTAATTTTGTTTCCTCTACCGAGTTGTTATCGCTCTATCAACGTTCATAGCTACCTCCTCAATTTGCCAGCCTAAGATAAAAGAACGACACAAAAAAAGTGAGATGATGACGGAAATTGCAACCTTTTTTAGCCAATAGTATATTTTGGAACCTATAGATCTCCCGCAGATATGACAAAATACTTCTTCGATAAACATACTATTACAATTTTTTCCCGCCCTCATCACGATGTTTTACTGAAGTTATGCCAAAGCTCGCCTCCTAAAATCTTGTTCAGTAAAAGATGATAAATTTTTGTACTTAATTTTATCACATAAGTTATTATTGAGTATTTAATCAGAATGTGTGAGCTGTTCAATTGATAAATTTTTTTTTTATCATGATGATGCACAAGTTAATTGTTGTACCAGGATCTCAACTGGAAATTTTTCAGTCATCTAAATGCTGATTGATCTGAGTTTATTTTCTGATTTCAAATCAGCCATGACATATCCCGATTCTTGCTGCTCCAATCAGTGTGTTTAAATTATACACACTCAGATGAACGTAATCACATTTTCGGGACACGAGCGGTGCCAGCCCGGCGCAAATAACTTCGATTTATTAATCGATAAGCTACCGAACTCGTACCTGTATTGACCAACTTCATTCTTTAGGACGTGCAAAGTGAAGCAGGAGTTCAATAACGACACGCAAACCCATAATGGAGAAAGAAAGAAAGCAGCGAGAGCCCACGAGGGTAGAAATTCAATGTGAATCAAGTAGCGCCGAGAATTTCAGTGAAACTTTTCGTTTATACCTGAGTTACTGGAGGCATTTTGCAGGAGCAGACGTATTAAAATTGATGGCTGCTCGTAGTCCAGCTTATGGGGCTTGCTATTTTTTGGATACATTTGATTTGGATATCGACGGTCGCAAAGGCGGCTCCACGACCTAGGTCATGAAGACTAGATCGTAGAGACCAGATCATACCGACTAGATCGTGGAACTAGATCGTGGAACTAGATAGTGGGTACTAGATTACGGAGACAAGATCGTCTGGAATAGATCGTGGAGACAAGATCGCTTAGACTAAATCTTAAGACCAGACCGTGGGGACTGAGAATGAGGTGAAGACTAGATCGTGAAGGCTAGATCTTGAGAACTAGATCGTGAAGACTAGTTCGTAAGGACTAGATCGTAAGGAACAGATCAAGGAAGTTGTCCTCAGTAGTGAGACGATACTCTCAGGTTTCGTTCCACATGAAACAAAAAGCTGGAAAACTCGCGATAACTTCGTGCTGAGTTGTTCTCCGGAAGGAGATGAGTTGTGTGCGTGGACACCATCTTGTGAGAATCGTAAACAAATTCTTTAAATAAAGGAGTGCTCGGTAGACACTTCAATCATGTCATCAATACTTCGATATCAATAAAATCGTCGTGCTTTTCTAGATAAAACTCCCATTTGCATCGTTACCTCTCTAAGATTAAAATTAGTATAACAACGCGCTCAGAAAGTCGGCACTACGTCAATATGGCACTGTCCCTTTCGGAGCGTTGCCTCGCTTCTTTTCTTCTTCAGACGCTGATAAGAAACAAAAGATCGCTCGATAGCCTTTATGATGAGCAGGATTCCGTGCAGCTTGATCAAGACTTCTTTCGAGACAAATCTCTCAGAAGTTTATTGATCACGAGCGTCATTTCTTGAGCCAGTCTATTCCTACTGAAAATTAACCAATGTGCATTTTTTTGCTGTGCCTTCAATTTTCCTTTGCGAGTGAAGTGCTTGTAATGCATTTCACATTAGCGATATTTTAACTAGTCTTTTCATCCAATTTCTCCATTTGTCTCAGAAATTTATGAGGTAGAACAGAACTTTCACTCCCTCAATATCAGTTCTCAGCCTGTGCCAACTCAAACCTTAGGTTGTACTCAACCCCGAGGTAATCAGACTTCGTCAATGACGCCTTCGTTTATTTCGCTTCTCTCCTCGGAAGAAGTGCTAAAATTTAGGGCGCGGAACCAAGACTGGCGACACTCGATTCCTGTTCAGATCTATCCATCTCTAGTGTCGATAGTATTGGCTGGTCCTCAATCTCTAGGGGAACAGACTGGCTCCCCAGGGCCCACCAAGTTACAGAGACCAATTACAGCGGCAGTGGAGCGTGATGTGCATCAATAGTTGACTGACTTCTCTAAGACGGATGTTATAGCCTCTCCAGATTGCAGTACCTGGCATTAGCGGAGTAATGTGACGGAAGGACCGAGGCAAACTCCGACGTCAAGTCGAGGGGAATAGGAGTGGTGCTCTTGGGAGGAGCTGCTGCTGCTGTGCGGTGCTATTGCTGGGTTGTGCTGCTGCTGTGATGCTGCTATACTGTTATGTTGATGTGCTGCATTGTTGCTCCAGCGCTGCCCGGAGACAGCGTGCTGTGCGGCGTACAGCATTACAGCCCACCGGGGACAACAATGGTGACGCTCACAGCGAACTGAGAGAACGTTCTGCGCCGTACAAAGCTGCGCAATGAGGAGCAGAGAACTTTGATCGGGCTGTTCCAGAAGGCTGGCCACGTGACTGACGAAGACGAGACGAAGATACGTTGTGTGCTGCCTCTGACTCATATTGAAGTCAAACTTCTTAATCATGAATTTTAATGGCACATTGTCAGTAGCGTTTCACGGCCGTGCCATGGCTATTAAGTAAATGTATAATTGTCATTGCAGCTGGGACTTGTTTCGTGTGTTCGTGCTAAGTAAACAGAATGACTTACGAGTATTATCAACATTATTTTATCCCATAATTTGAATCAATTCTAGAAAAAACAAATATTGGATACGTTTGTTAAGAAAATAAAGTCATATTAGTGATAGGGTACTTAACGTAATTTTCATACATACATATGTATAAATTCAAAACAATTTCTCTTGCTTAGCCCTTTCGAAAATAATTCTAATAGGACCTCCTAGCCACCAAGGAAATTATTACAAGCACTATTAATGGACATTATACGAAGCGGCTGCGAGTTTTTGTTGCGAATTTCCAACGGATTTAACTCGCACACGCAGCGTCTCTGGGCTGCGCAGGACAGGGCCGACACAAAGCAGCATTAGGGCAGCGCAGTGACTGATCGAGCAAGTCGGAAAAGATGGCCGCTGCTGACAACAAAGGTCATGGTCTATTAGCGTAGAATTTCTGGTTCCAGTGCGGGATGAAGCCAATTATTCGGGAGTCCGCAAGGCGTGTAACTGTCAATTAATGGCGCTCAAAGGATGGCGCAGTTAATTGACTACTGAACAAAATTTAGTGCAGCTAAAACGTGACTTGTGTGGTGAATTGAAACCAGAGCGCTACTGCTAGGGCGGGGCAAGTCTATTCTCAATGATGCAAGACCTAGAACAGTCCATCTTTATACCGTGATGGATTGTGGTTAATGGTATATTTTGCCAAGTTTTAATTTCCTAGTTTAGCAAATAGAGGATTGTGCACTTTTAGTCCTGATATTTGTATGATTCTCTCGGTCTTCTACGCGCCGGTACACAGCGCAAAACTTTCATTCAGCGTATGCATTCGCTTCCGTTTGGTTAAACTAGAATCTTCTGCTGAATTCTCCTCAAAAACCAATGTCATAGGATGCCCTGAAGCTTTGGGTGTGTAGGAATTATTTTCTAAGCTTCGTTGACAAATACGGAGAATTTTTTATTCTGTAGTCAATGTACTCCCTTAATCTATGGGTGAAAAGTCTAAAGCATTATCTTCTGACTCGTCTTTTCCGAGTGCATAAATTTCATTTTGTAGCTCAGCAGCCAGCAAAGCTTGCTCGAATCGTCGCCTCGAAAGTAGAAATTTCGTATAATCCATTTGGAAATCAAGAGCCGAGAAGATGAATGCTCCTGGGCTGCTTGTTCACTTTTGGTGCAGGCGAGCTCTTTGAAGATTTACGAGAGCTACAATTCAATATTCGTCTTCAACTTGCTTCCCTCACAGCAATTTCTGCGCTACGACATTAGATGCACTGAGAAATTTGTTGGCTGCTACAGCTGGCCCGGAGCAGGCGCCCCGCCCTTGCGTTACGCTGTGCTTGCTTGTGACGTAGAGCGGGGCTATCCTTACCTGGGCTGCTTGGCCCCTCCTTCGAAAGTCTGAAGCTGCCTTGGCATTTGCCCTTTTGTATAACAAGGCTTCCAGTTCGCTAATTGCTTCTTCAAGTGCTGCCATATTTGCAACTCTGGCGTGCGCCATTTGGCTCTAACATGAAGCGTAGTTCAAGTCCAGTTAAATTTGCCTTTTCGTAACAGCAACCATGGTTCCTACTTTTCTAGCGATCATTCATGTTCATGGCCGGTGATATGTGTCAGTGCGTCGTCTTATGCAGTTTTACTTGTAAAGGTGACTAACTTGGAGGCTAAATGCTTCCCTCACTTCGTAATTAGACTTTAGTCACATTTTGGATGAGTGAAAGTGCTGACGCTTTCCTGAATGAGCTTCTGCATTTACCGCGTTTGCGACAACTAGTCACGTAATAAAAAAAAACATATAATTCATAGATGGTTATGGGAAGGTCTAAACCGACGACGGTCGAACTAATTTTTCAGAAATCGTTATAATATACCAGCTTGTATCATTTCTTTGCCCAGAAACCAGAAGCTTGAAGTTTAAGCCATTATGTCGTCCGAAAATTTAATCCTTGGTCATTCGTGTCATAAATCCGAAATCCTTGTGCCAGACGTCAATAAGGCAGTAAGGATTCATGAGATACATTAGGAATTTAGAGCAAATCTAATAAATTTATTAATATTAGTTAAAACATTAGCTGATTTAAGAATTAATTGGATGCATAAACAACGCAAACTAACATATACCTGAGTTCGAATTCTCACATCAGAAATGCCCTTAAGGGCATAAGATAAGGGTTAATTAGCTCTGCCTATTGTATGCAGTGGGGACTGGAGTTCCCAGGAGGCCATCGTTAGGTTACCTGAGCTTCAGATCAGCTTTCGGGATACCAACCATTTATGCCTACTTTGTTTCTTCCAATTTTCACATCTTTTTCTCTATTTCTTCTTTGTCTTTTCTTCCTCTTCATTCTTAGCTTGCTGTTCTTATGAGCACGAGATCCAGTGAGGGAACACACCTTGCCCTTTGATTCCCCGTTCTCTTAAGTCCATGATGAATGGTGCCTTTTCTTCCGCCGCAACATAGTTCGAGTAACAGAAGCGCTGCAGCGAATTCTCCTGCCGCTACTCGAGTCAGAGTTGAGCCGTTCCAGAAGCCCCTCTGAACACTCGGCAACTGACTTCAACTGTAGCGATTTGATATTAGGTGTCAATCTCATGAATTCAACCAACAAGAAAATCAACGTCATAATTCAATATGTATTGTAAATTGAGGCGGCAGACACCTACGTCATTGTTCAACCCACACAGGGACAGAAAGTAAACAGGTCAGCAGCTCAGGGCGTTTGGACGGCGCGGCTGATGCAGACAAGGGTTAACGGGATTAAAAAGGAGATTAATATGCAAACTGAGCAGCAGACCTCACCAAGGAACGAAGAGCTCTGACTAATTGCAAACCTTAACCCCCCTCCCCCCCCATCCCTTCCCCAGCAATCTGACTAGCACAAAGTGGCAGCTTGGATTTTTATGAAAAACTTCAAATGAACGTCAGTGTAATTGTTCCCGTTTGTTTGTGTGTTATGGTGACTATGCAGTTCCTGGAGGCTTTAGGTTGAGGCGCCCGACTTGTGAGTCAACTGGACGTCATCATTTCTCTGTTCTTGCCATGAGCGAGGAACGCCTATCTTGATCTCAGCTGAGCCACCCTAGTCTACTCCATGTCTGAGTAGTAATGGAAAGGAGACTGAATTCGGGCAACTATGGTAGTCCGCTAATATTTCACCTTAAATAAATGCAGCAGAGCAACTCGACCACCGCGCCCGGAACTCAAGAAGCACTCAAGTTTCGTACGCGGCGTTAACCTCGGACGATGTGGAATTGGAACGAGCAAAGAACTGTCGTCAGAGGAATACCAGATGCTGCATGAATTTGAAAAAGTATTTTTTCCTGATGATCACATTGTCACTCCCTCAATAACAAGTACTGCGTCTGTATCTCATGCACCTCGTTTCCCTGGCGTCGGTTCGAGGGAAGCAAAACTCATTTGTTGACCCCCCCTCCCCCTCTGTGGAGGGCAGTGAGATGAAATTTCCCCTAATGCGATGTGAACTGACCACGCTTTGTGAGTCGACATCTCTGACTATCTAGCACAGGATCAGTCGCGCATCTGTGAGGAGTCTGTGCATACTGTCTCCTCTGTCCCACTATGCATGTATTATGACGGCCGTGCTCACGACGCAGTGGCAGGAATATACAGGTATTATGNTATGACGGCCGTGCTCACGACGCAGTGGCAGGAATATGCAGGTATTATGATGGCCGTGCTCATGACGCAGTGGCAGGAATTAGGACACGTTCTTTGTCACTGTACAATTCAGAATACAATGCGTTCATTATGAAGCGTCTTTCTGTACGAGGTTTGTCTGTTCACTTATTTATTAGACTGAATTAAACAAGAACTTGTGAAGCTTGACCCTGGCAAATTACAACTCTGTCGATAAAAGTGAGCGACTTTCACGCTCACGGTCATCTGTCTCAGGCGAGATTGGAATCAGCTCAGGCAATCAACTTACGTCTCTGTCGCCCCTTCAACTTGCAGATCAGAGCAAAGTTGGTACAATTTTATTATTTAGCACTGATTAGGTTTGCCCGAGAGAGACAGCGACTCGAGCACTGTCGTGGAGATGATGTTAGTATTTATTAAAATAATGAAGGCATGACTTTCGACAGTGGTGATGAACAGGTTCTCTAGCACACATGGCGTTGTGTTTCCTCATGTATAAGGACGATGGCGGTTCTGAAAGAAGGTCGTGTTGTTGAAAAGCAGCTGCTCGATTCCTCACCTCCCGAGGCCTAGCTCTTAATTCCCTAAAAGCGTCCGACGTGAGCACGTCGTCAGACTTGGACATTTTAGTGGGGCAGTTAGGGCTCCTCTCAGCTGGGTGGCGTTCGGACTTATTCCGTTCGAGTTTCAGCAATGTCAGCTTGCGTGTTCGTTTGACCGCTGGACACTCGAAGTTGCACTGAAAAATTCAAAGGCTCGCGAGCGGAACACGGACAAAATGTTGCCGAGAGCCTCGGGCGGACTGCAAAAGTGCGAGCCTGCAGTGCTCAGCTTCCTTATTTAGGGCTCAACTGAAGGGACCCAACTGAAAGGACTCAACTAAAGGGACTCAACTGAAGGGACTCAACTGATAGGACTCAACTGAAGTGACTGCTTGAAAGGCGGAAATGGAACTTCATGCTCGATCTGCCACTCGAAGCTCAGAGCCTCTGGTCGCTCCTCTGCAAGTTGACAGATGGCTCTTCCTTTAGCCAATGTAAATGCTTACCAAATAAAAGTACGAGAAAGACGATAGTCGCTACTCAGAAAATAATATAAAGGTCGTATAATTTCTCATGAGCTTGGTACTGGATCCAATTTAATTGAAACTTCCGATCATATAATTTTGGCATCAATATTTTCTAAGCAGGAAACTTAAGCGGAGCCAAATGCTCTTGGCATTCATTAAGAAACAACTGCACTTCTCTCTTATTTGTAAACGCTGGACCGCGTTATTAAAACTGCTTACGACGTC
>VOMN01028894.1:0-14348 GCA_014899125.1 Orchestia grillus | reverse complement strand
AAAAGGAAAATGAGGAAAAGGAAAATGAGGAAAAGGAAAATGAGGAAAAGGATAGTAAGATGGAAAATGAAAAAAGGAAGATCAAAAAATAAAAAGAAAGAAAAGGAAAAGGAAAAAATGAAAAGGAAAAAATGAAAAGGAAGAGATGAATAAGGATGAAGAGGAAAAGGTACAGAATACAGAGAAGAAGGCGAAGCAGCAACCCACGAGGAGATCAGTGAGTATTTTGTAGTCCGTGATGTTGCCGTCCTCGTCCGTGGTGGTGATGAGGCCGAGGGCCACACCGGCGGCCGGGGCTGTGAGCTGCACGCCAGCGTCGTAGAGCGCCATGCTGCCCCCACACACCGTGCCCATTGAAGAGGACCCTGGAGCACGACAGAATTACTGTCACAGCTCTGGTTCATTGTATTATCTTCGGCAGTTGGCGTGAACCTCAAGCACGATTTGACCCTGAAGTATGACAGAGACATTGTCACTGCTATTGTTCATGTTTTTTATCTTTTGTAATTTAAAACATGGTGTGCCGGGGAAAATTCGTATCGTCAATTATCAGTTGGTTTTATAGGACCCAAATAAAATAGCAGTACGAAAAAATAAATGAGAAACCAGCTTTGCGTCCATTTGGCCAGCTTGGTGGGCGGCTAGGGTTAACACCAGCCAGTAAACATTTACTGGGTAAGAGCTACTTCAGTGCGGCCAAATAGCTCCTATATAAAATTTTGTATTATGTGTACTACGTATGGTATAAACGTCGACTAAATTTGTACCTAAAAATAATACTTACAGAAATTACAATTCAAGGCTATATTTAGGAACTGTTTAATAGCACTGTAATGACTCTTGCCCGCTTAAGGTATAACTTAACAGCCGCCTACTGATGGCAGGCTCCTGCTACACTCTCACAGGCCCAGCACTACCTTGAATACCTTGAAAATGTTTGGGCCTTTATGCCCGGGCCACGCTGGGGTGTCGCCGCTTTGTGCGCATGATGTGCCTTCGCATATCCGCGAGCTGTTGAATGAGACAGTTTTCCTCTGCCGTCTGATGATAGTGAGGCAAGGGAGGCCTATCAAGGATAGTTTGTAGAAAGTTATCCAGCTTCTTCTTGAAGACGTCCAGAGAACCATCGAATTCTCTCAGGTCTTTAGGCAGAGAGTTGAAGGGTCTGGGTCCCATTACGGATAAAAGACTATTCATGTCTAGTCCGAATACTGCCAGCCGCTCTCGCACTGAACGTCGGCACACTAGGTGATACAAAACCTACACTAGCATCATCTGTTGATGCATAGCTACAGGCCTCTCCTGTCTCACTACCATCAATCCGCCGTGGGGAACAGCCACCTTCAGTAGCTAGCTGACATGAGAGCACAAGCGTTGTAAACAACGCAGAAGTGTAGAAGCAGCATCCCAAACTGTTTTCAAGGATTCTACTACAAACAGAGCAACTGCACTATCTAGCGCCGCTTAAAAGTATAGAATCCTCTTTTCTTTTCTACACATTTTGTCCTAGAAGCATTGTAGCTTAATTGGACCCACAAGTAGCGTCTCTCATACGTTGGATTAATTATTTACCATGCCTATTTCACCGCTTGTATAACAGCACTAAATGTACATTACATGGGCACCATGTAACGTAAAAGTTTCAAATGAACACTGTGCGTCCCCACCATTGCTCTCGAGCACCGTGGCAGAGAGCAGCACCGTGAGGGGAAGGTTCGCCGGCAGTAGCGGACGTAAAGCCTTCTCGGCGAGGGCCCCATGCCCGATCTCACGTCTGCTGAGGGCTCCAGCGCGGCCCAGTTCGTTTGTGGCAAACGGCGGGAAGGAATAGTGGAGCAGGAAGTTGCGGTCTTTGGCTCCTCTGTGGAGTGAAAGAATCTGAGTTACTGTATTTGCTATGATATTCCTATCTCAACAAGAGAGGGTTTGCGGAAAGAATTGGGTTTGAATTAATAGAAAACAATATTACCGACCCAGGAAACTATAGAAAAAATTAGCAATGATATCTGCGAAGAATGCTAACAATTGTGCGCGATACTTTGGAAAATGAAAACACTCGCGTTCACAGAATATCTCAGTGGACTAACAATGTCAAAAACTTTGGGATGAAAATGATGAATTACAATATTTAGCTTCCCTTTAGCACGAAAAGTAAGGAGAAATATTGACCACAAAATAATATAAATGGGGCAAGTTACGTTGCAAAATTACAAAGTGAAATATTCTTGACCGAAAATCGAAGTACCATCTGCATAAGAAAAGACCAATTTTTTCGCTCTAAGCTAAGGTAATCACATCAATTATATTCTTATTAGATTTAGACTCCTGGGAACCGGTTGTAGCTGAGCTGAATGCTTGGACCAACGCGGGGGAGAAATCATTACCCTGCGGCCCAAAACCCATTATCAAAAGGCCCAGTACTCCTTATCCAGTGGCCCAGTACTCCTTATCCAGTGGCCCAGTACTCCGTATCCAGTGGCCCAGTACCCTGTGGCCTGCAGCAAGGGGTTGAGGGGGCTGTTGGCGTGCAGGCTGTCGTAGGCTACGGTGCACTGCACTTGCGTCTGGCCGCGCTCGAAGACGGAGGACCCGTGCAGGGCTGGGAACACGTCGCTCGAGCAGCGGATGGGACGGAGGTCCGAACAGCTCCGGCCGTCACACCTGCCCAACACGTGGGTCTTTACACCAATCATCACTGGGCCTCAATTGCACAGGAAATTTTGAAAGCAAAGGGAATAAGGTCGAGATAATGTTCGGTGAGGTAACGTTTAGTCGAAAATTCTGATTTTAAAGCGAAAAGATGGGTGTTGAATAGGAATATTTGATGAGAAAATATTTTTTGGAGACTAAATCAATCGTTGGATCAGCAAATTATTTCTAAAAAAACATAGTGTACCAGCTTTACAGAAGCAGAAAAATGAATGAACCCAAATTCTACAACACCTTGTCAAATTTCAGGAAAGTCACTTTTCTCAAGTCGAACGTTCATTAAAACCTTGAAGGCGAAGATAACCGCACACAGTAAAAGCATTATATTTTTTGCTATACTGTAATAGAGACTTAATTAAGCCGGGTACTAAATGCAATAGTGAAATTAAGATCACTAAATCAAAACAAAAACTTTCGGAGACCAGCTCCATCCTCTTTGGGTCAATTGTGAAAAAATTATACAGAAAAAAAGTCATGCGAAAACTTATAATGGAAATGAGTTATTTGCATTATTCAAGTCAGGTTTATCTTCGCCTACATATAAGGATTCTAAATTTTTAAAATCTAAATCACGAGAAGCAGTGCGTAAAATTTCAAAATCGTTCTCAATAACAGGCGCACCACACTGCTCTCTATGAAGGCGATCAGATGAATGACCGAGTTGCGCAAGAGGTCTCCCGGTACGAAAGCTGACTCCACGATGCCGAGTAATCCTAACATTAAGGAAAAAATGGCAAAATCGTTATGCCGACATAGTATACCGATTTCGCAATAAAAATGTACTTCCTAAACGACTATGGACATCCAGTGTGTACAAGTTTAGTTGTGTACTATGTACACCGGCTATGTCGGTATAACGACTATGTCATTTTATGTTAGGATTACTCAACACCGGAGAACCAGCTTTCGTCTGGGAGACCTCTTGCGCAACCCGGTCATTCATCTGCTCACCTTCATAGTGAGCAGTGCAGTGCCTGTCACTGAAAACGATTTTGAAATTTTACGTACAGCCTCTTGTGATTTAGATTTAAAAATTCTAGAACCCTTTTACATAGCCAAAGATAAACCTGACTTGAATAATAGAAATAACTCATTTATATTACAAATTTTTACACGACTTTTTAACCTGGATAATTTTTTCATCACCTGAATTTTGTTTAAATATTTTAAGAATTTGACCTACTGAGAATGAAGCTGGTCTCCGAAACGTTACGTTTTGACATACTGTTTTTAATTACTTTATTGTATTTAGTCCCCGCCTTAATGAAGTCTCGTCAAATTTGTCGCAACTACACCAAATAAATCCTCTATTTACCACCAGGAGGTGGTACGAGCCAAGTGTACTCTAGGAAACTGCTTTTTCCTTGAAAATGTCCAATGATTCCAAAATTATGAGATGATGTGAATTCAGGACGGAAGTCAGGTTACTAACAGCCACTAACTCGTGCTATTCGGGCATGGAAATAGGAAATACAGCCCCGCTGTTCCGTTGCACGAGGGCTCCAGTACTGATGAGCTGTTACGAGCAAGGCACTAAATCCTACGCAGGGATCCACGATCTTGCAAGCAGGTTACGTGCAAAGGAAGGTACAGCTACTCCGTGACTTTGGCAGGATGTGAACGTCTATGTTTTGCCGATGTGATGAATAGGCTAACAAGATTTCCCCCAGTTTGGTTCAACACTTTGGTACAGCGTACGCTATGTAATTTATATGAAATCAGAAACTAAAAATGCCAGTTTGGAGGGACTATTTGTCTTTAAATATCATTAAAATTTTCTATGGAACAAGATGTTTATTTCACATATTTGGCAAAAAAAGACAACAAATATACGTTGAAATTTCATGAGGTTTTATTCTCACGTTAGACTTTGCATTTAACTCCATTACTCCAATCAGCAGTACTCCTACTAACTTCAAATTCATTATTGTTCATTTGCTTATTTCTCTCTAGCTATCATCAAGCGCACACTCGCCCTTTCAGCACTAACGCCGTACTTCACGCTCCAGCTTGGAGCACACACGCCCAACAGCTCACCACACGTCAATAAACCCACACAAACACGGCCACCATCTCACACACCTCACGCCCGTTTGCAACACAAGGTCTCGGAAGATTTTCTTGCTTAGGGCCTGAAAGGCCTTCTCCACCTCAGACCGGCTCTCTGGGAACTGCTCGCCCAGCGCTACCAGGACCTCCTGTCGGATGGCAGACACGGCGACGTCCCGGGCTTGTTTGTCGAGGGAGAAGTCCCTGAACACGGCCGTGATGCGTTCGCTGCACGCTGAACTGAGGACCAGGGACAACTTAGAATTGTGATGCATGTTGTTGCTCAGCACGGATATGTGCAAAAAGTAGGTGCAGAAAAAAAAGACAAGTACGTGCAAGAAAAGACAAGTACGTGCAAGAAAAGACAAGTACGTGCAAGAAAAGACAAGTACTTGCAAGAAAAAACAAGTACGTGCAAGAAAAGGCAAATATGTGCAAGAAAACGCAATTTTTTATGAGATGGAGATTTTAAAGTTCAAACTTAGACTTCGTATGCTTTTTTTTATCGGACATTGAGACGTGCAAGAAAACACGAATTAGCCAAGAAATTGGGAGCAGAATCTTTTCTAAAATTGCTACATTTGTTATTGAGCATGGACATATACAAGATGAGACGAACTTTCAATGAGATTGAGATTACAGAGTTCCAAATTAGAATTGTGACTAAGCATGGAAATGTGCCAGAAAAAGTAGTTGCTGGAAGATCGGCTGCAGGGTGCCTCGGCCCCCTAGGGTCACAGAGGAGATAAAGGGCAACTCAAACTTGAAATAAAAATTCACAGTAGCCTCGAGTAAGAAGATATGATTACATTAGAATACTAGTTAGTTTAAAGCTCCCTATCTACATGATATGTAAAATGTATAATTTTGGGGAGTAGTTTTCAGTGTCGTCAGACTGCGACTCATACTCGAGTGGAAGGACAATTAGGACCGGGCCGACCATTCAAAGCCATAGAGGATCAAGAGACCCAGCCCAGGGTTCAGAACGAAAACGAATCAAAACGGTCGTAGCCACATCACGGGACGCCTGGAGACATCGCCGACCAGTTATAATTCTATATTGAAACGCTTGCCCTTCAAGCTTGGGTAGCCTTCGTCAGAAAATCTAAGTGGTTGGCCGTGCGACCAACCTCGATCCTCCTTCCTCCAAATAATCCCCCCATGGAAAGCATCAGAATGGCAAAATGGGAGTTACCTTCTAGAATCTTCCGTAAGGATCTGACAGCATCGCAGCACCCGGGATAAAAAAGGCCCGGGCGGAGTAAAGGAAGAACAGTTACGCGCTTACTCGATGAAGAAGGGCAGTGTCGGGAGAACGGACGTAACTACGTAGGATTCTTATTTTCGAGTCCGAGGGAGTTGAAGTACGGTTGACGCATCTTATCGTTGGTTGTTCAATACATATCTTTGATTGATTTTTGTAACCTCGTGTCCTTGTTAATCTGCTCGCTTACGCATCTAGTGCTTTGTGTTAAGCGCTGATCGTTCAGAGCTCACGCCTTTGGCCATAATTTACTTCAACCCGTCCAGGGTTTGGGGCACATTCCGCTCGTAAAGAGCCGCTACAGTAACTCCAAGAGACGCTTGTGGGCTGGCCGTTGTGTTGTGTTGTTTGTCTGTATTGTTTAATTCCTGAAGCTCCTAAGGACATGTTCATATTTTGAATTTAATGCAAAAATCTACTGTTCGTTTTACTTAACCCTTCACAGCACCCACCGATCGTACGCGCCTAGACCGTTCGGACACAGCTACCATCAAAGTCACGACTGTAAATGATCACCGAAAAAGAGGTCAGCGACAAGAAACAGTATCGAAAACCTAGCGATAAATTCACGTAAAGGACCATTCATACA
Source organism: Orchestia grillus (assembly GCA_014899125.1). Lineage (NCBI taxonomy): Eukaryota > Metazoa > Arthropoda > Malacostraca > Amphipoda > Talitridae > Orchestia > Orchestia grillus. The sequence goes on along the minus strand of VOMN01028894.1, from coordinate 7,737 downwards.
GAAATGGACGAAGATGAGGGACAATTTAGTAAGGACTATAGAGAAATGGGATTCTGTGCAAAGGAGTTTCCATGTAGAATCCCCAGCATAGAAGCAGCCTATTAAGAATGAAAGGAACAAAGAAGAGATAATAAAGAAAATGTGAAAATTGAAGTCGTATCTATAACTGAGGTTATCTTATAGTGTCCCACGAGGAATACAGTCATTTCTACATAGGATCACTTCCATCAGCCGTCCATCAGCCGCCACAATAACAAAGTATGCTGACGAAGGGAGCCACTACCTATCTGTATATATACTGTATAACCCAGAGAACTCAAAAGTTTTCCTCCTTTTTCAGAGAGCGCTGAGTCTCCTTGCTTAGTCCGTATTTATGCTAGTATAAATATTTATATTTGAGTTTACATGTAATACATTAGTTATTCCCTAGTAATTACTTACTACAAATTAATACGCTTCGTTAATTTACCTAAAACATTACGAACAGATATTATTAACTGCGTCTGGCCAGCCGAGTAAACTTTCACAATGAGCTAGAGAAAGTAATTCAAAAGAACTATTATAGCAATATTCCACTGTCGCACGGTTCTAAAAATCCTGTACGCTTTTTCAAGGTGCTAGAGTAGGGCCGGTATATGCTCAAAATGAATGAATAGAATTGTTTAATCTTTCACTATCGCACTATACAGTAGTTCTTTTGCAGATTCCACATAAACAGTAATTCATTGAAACTTGGATTTGTGATACATTCTTTGGATACCAGGCAAGGGAAGAAGATAAAAAAGACATTCTTCCAGAAATGAAATCAGAATGTTTCAGAACGAGATCACGATAGTCCTCAAATAGCATTTTAGTGATCATGAACTGATTTTCTCTCCCTAAGAATAATAATTTCTACTTAGCAATACAATCAAGCTGAGAGGAAACGAATACGCTCATGAATGGGCAATTAATTCACCAGTTGCGACTCTGACTTTGCCTCTCAAACACACACACGCTTTAAGCTCTGTAGTCCAGTCAAACGATACGGAAACAAGATTAAAAACGTATCTCCTGAATCAATGACACACAGAGAAAGTGAATAATAGAAAAGTTAGCCTCGGAAACCAACGCAGACAACTGGGACAAGCATTGAAAAATCCGGCTAAATAAACAACCCACAACAGTCACAACGAAAAGAAAAAACTATAACTCTAGTGAGCATGACCTATAATGAAGCTTGAAAAGAGCAGCTACGCAGAGCGGGCCTGCACTGCAGGCATCTCTAATGCCGAGACTTACTGCACGGCAGCCACAATTTCAAGCGGGATGACGTGAGGCTCAAACGCATTCTTATCCTTGCCGCACGTCTGCGCCAGCTTTTGTATGGCCTGCACCACCATCTGGCACTCCTTCACACCCATCTTGATGGCCTTCTGAAGCTTGGGCAGCTGGATGTTGTTGCAGCCTCCCTCCAGCATCACTGAAGGCACACCAGATCATGTTCTTCCATTTGGACGGCAAGTCTTTTTGAGAGCAGCTCTTTACAGAAGAAGATGAGTATTCCATAACGCAGGGTGATTATAAAGGCGCAATACACTTCCGTGATATCAATAACGAATACTATTTTTTAGCAGGTAACATGCAACAATGCTAACATTTGAAGAACGAACAACCGTTGTGTGTACTTGTCTGCGTTTAATGACGTATGAACAGATGCAGATAGATTTTACCCGTAGGTTTTCGTAGACAGGTCCTACTAGAGTAGCTATCAAGACTATGGTTAACAAATTGAAACGAACAGGTAGTGTAGCTGATGAACAACAGGCAAGGAGACCATAGGTACCAGAGAGTAAAACGTGTAGCGGAGGCCATCACACGTGACCTCACCGCATCGACCAGGAGACATACTCAAGAGCTAGGTGTTCCACAAAGCACTGTGTTGAAAACGCTACGTTACCCATTGAAGAAACGTGCATATGACATCCCGAGTCTGCATATGCTTAAGACAGAGGAGAATACAGCCAGACACGCTATCTATCATAACCTTCTGGTTGCTGTCAAACATGGCAATTAAATGCAGTATGTCCTCTCCAGTGATGAAGCGACATTCCACACGTGTGAGCATGTGAACAGTTGTAGGATACTGGCTAACGAGCAGCCGAATGCGTTACAGGAGTGGCAACGAGACACACCCAAAGTAAATGTGTGGATGGGGTTAACAAGGTCAAAGGTCTACGGGTCCTTAAGTTTGCCGAACTGCCTATCAATGGTAATTCGTACTTCGACATGTCGGAGCAATTCTTGGAGCCACTGTTACAAGTGATGGGATTATGGATGCCGTTGTTCTCCAACAGGATGAAGCACCACCACATTTCGCCAATATCATTCGGGACTACCTTAATCGCGCTCTCCCTGGCAAACGGATTGGTCAGGTCTCGCCAAGGCTGTGGGCTCCACGGTACACAGATTTGACCCCCTGGATTTCTTTGCGTGGTGATGTATCAAGTCCAAGGAGTACCAGGTGACGATACGTAACATTGAACAGCTGGAACAACGGATTACGGCCGTTACCGAGGACATCACATCGGCTATGTGTCGCAATGTTTTTTGGGCCACGATGAAACGCTGGAGGCTGCCCGAGATGTGCAAGGGAGACACATTGGAATGTATTAAAAGTGTATCCTGGAGTGATATATGGTTGATGCATAATGTGATTCATTTAATAAAACGGGAATGTCACCGAAATGTATAGTGACTATATAAACACTCTGTATTTTGACTACCATTTTACGCTAATATCATTATTTTTTCCAACGTAAATATTATTATCACTTGTTTGCCTTATTGCATTTTACTATTCCCTAAATATTACCACTGCCGCTACCTTAGATGACCTCGGCAGTGAAGCTTAATGAGATATACTAGCTTCAAGAATATTCATGTTACTAGTATTCTTAAATACTAGTATTCCACTCAGTGAAATGGTTTACTTAGTCAACTCGCCTCTAAAATAAAGCATCCCATTAGCTTCAGGTTTAGGTTTCTTTTGAAATCAACTTAAACATTCATTTCCAGTGTCTGGTGCATATAATAATACGCCAAGTTCATGGGTACATTTTTTATGCACAACCACTTATTTACGCACAGTAGGAATGAGATAGAACATTCACGGTTCCAGATTCTCGGGAACGCCCGTATCTCGAGTACGTAAGCGAGACTGCGTCAGACAAGGCGGTCCATTTCACTGATATAGAAAATTACATCAATTCATCGTGACTTTTAACGGCACGGGAAAGCTAGTAAAAATATTTCGCCAAACAGAAATAAGAGCAAGAGCCCTGCACCCACCGACAGTTTTCTTAAGCCCCCCCGTCACGATGAGGTCCAGCTCGCTGTGTTGCATCTCCTTCCTGGTGGGGTTGACCAGGATCTCGTCGTCACAGTACCCCATCCGCACGGCCCCCACCGGGCCCCCCCACGGGATGGGGGACACCGCCAAGGCTGCCGATGCTGTTCACCACAAAACTATCGATTTTACTTCCGGCTTATCTTGTAAAACATGGTCGTAAAAATAAAAATTATTCATAAGAAAACTATTTGATTCGCTTGAAACAATTAGCAAATGGCAAGACACAAATGGATCAAATAGTTTTCTTTCGGTAATTTTTATTTGTATTACCACTGTTCCCAAGTGCAAATGATAGTCACGATATTTCAGCTCAATTAAATAATACGTACAATAGGACAAACAAATAAATTGAAGTTCATAGGAATTTTTATTGATAGAATGTTAATAGTTATTTTTAATTGACGGGCAGAGGTATCCTGACAGTTACTGCACGAGGAGGTTCACATGCAATGTACTTTTTCTAAAGAGAAAATTCAGAAAACTACAAACATTGAAAAATTCATTCAATTTTAAAAGGAACAGATGCTTAATGTTGAATACAGCGTATCAACGCTCTCACTATTGTTTTTTTTTTAAAAGTACCTTCTTCAATTATAAGAAACTAAACAACAATTAAACTGATTGGAAATCCATTTGACCACACAAGACAATTGATATATACCGATGCAGCACGAATTTTAGAATCAATACCAATTTCTCAAACTATTCATTTAACACCTCAGCTACAAAAAAACACAACGCATCTTCGCTCGCCCATCATACTTTTTTAAATCATAAACAATTCCATACACTAAAATTCATCTCGCACTTAAACTACATAAAAGCACGATACATCTCAGTCGAGAAATGAGCACCAAACCCGCATGCACCCCACGGAGGCTCAGCAGCAGACCCACACCTGCATTGATGCTGACGACGTCAGGGCTGTAGACGCCGTCGACGGCCAGGAGGTTGCACGTCAGCTGCGTGTCATCCTGGAATCCCGACGGGAACAAGGGACGCACGGACCGGTCTGCGGGGGTCACGCATAAAAATGTTAAACGCGCTCTGTGATCAAGAATCAATGAAGGTGTTTCATGTTCAGTTGTTGCTCCGTACTCAAGGACCACTAAAGGCGCTCTGTGCTCTATGAATTCTCTGTGCTGAAGAAGGTGCCCTGGGCTTGATCATTTCTGCGTATTTAAGAATCGCTGAAGGTGATCCACGCCTCATATTCACGAATCAATTAAGTTCCTCAATCCAAACCTGCTGAAGTTTGAAAATAGAAAGAAGGATGAGGACCACTGTGGATATTGAGCGATTCCTGACCCAAATGTTGGCTCTAAATTGGGTATCTATGACATACGGGTGAAGACTGCAATCAAGAATCGACATTTGGACCAGTGGCTTTCGGCCTACGAGTAAAACTAGGAAAAAGAGCTACTAGCTCTTCAATAGTAAATCATATAACGTATAGAAAGTCTTAACTTACACAAAAAGTTCAAACAACGTTCATCTATGGGGTCAGAATAGGCTGATACTCTATGTAATTAGATCCAATAAACATAAAAGTTGTAGTCACCAAATGCAATAAGCGAAGATACTCTCCATATAAGTGTTATTACTGTCTCAATCCAGCCCGTCACCATCAATTCAAAATTCAGACAGTAACTCAGAGATTATTAGCATTAGAATCTGTAATACGTTCTCTATCTTGAAGGATTGTTTAGGGGTACATACATTTGCTAGAGCTAAAGTGCAAGCGAAACAAAATATACGTCATTTTCATATTTAGAGGGCAGCCGATACAATGGCGTGTCAGCTGCCCACCCGTTTACAACCGAGCGCCAAACCCACGCAGAAACGCCACGAGGCAGCAACGTAGTGCGATCGGTCGCGTTCTTTTTACTCCTACATCAGTTAGGGTAGGGAAAACGTCTGCAACAGTGGAAAACAGTGTGGGACATCACAGTTTGAACATTTTCACCCTTTGGCATAGCAGACCTTAGTGATCTTATCTATCCCCTGATGCACAGCACGGAGTCCCTTAGAAACACAAAAAGCTGTCCCTCTCATCACATCCAGCAACAAACAGAAAAATAAGTTCTGAGTTGATAGCATGAGCAAATAAATTCCAATAGCGAGTGGTATTAAATTTGGAACATGCAGCCCAGGACTACAGCAAACAGTGTCAGTGAATACCGACCAAGAACTGAAGTACAGCTGTACAAACGCAACGCCCCTCAGGTACACAGATGATGATAACCATCGAGAGCTGACCCACAACTAGACAAATACAAATCCCTCAGATACAAATATGAAGACCACAAAAAATTAACCGATCACTCTGCTGGTGAGTATCTCTTGGTCAGTGGGGCCCATCTCTCTCTTGAGGTAGTTGGTGGGTATCCTGCCGGCAGCTGCGTACTTCTGTCGGTAGTCGACGGTGAGGGGAAGGAAGGACTGGGGGATCGAGGAAGGTTTGCTGATGGCAGACACAAGCACAGAAGTTTGGCCCATCGAGGCCACGACGGCACCGTCTGCCATTCGAGCGTGTCGCCCGGTCTCCAGCAACAGAGTCCGTCTGTTCAAAAGTTACTGTTGCACCATAATCTACCAAAAAGAATACATCGCCAATTACCAGTTGAGTCCAAAAGGCCCAATATTCTCCATATAATTAATTTTATTCAGTATATACTGAAACTATTCATAGTAAAAGCTACAAGAAATCGGCTAAATTTATAAATACAATCAATAAGTATGAAAACTAACAGTTTATACTGATACAAATCCATCAGACCTACTTAGTAGACAGAAAGTTAAGTTGAGCACACTTTGATCTGAAGTAAAGTTAGCCTCGCCTGAACTGCATTCATTTTTCGACACTGTGTTGAATTTGTGTGTATGTAATATCAATTTATCTACCTTTACCGTAGCTGGAACTAGGTGTCTTGCTTGCACCAATGGATTTTTCAATTTAAGAATTGAATCTTCAATTTAAGTTTAAGATTTAGAAAAACTCAACTCATTGACCTCTTGATATAAACCAACAATCTCCACAGTACATATACATAAAGACATCAACACAATTCATTGCTGTGCTTGAATCGCCAATTAACTAGAAGTCCAAAAATTAATAAAAATTCAATAAAACTAATCATTCCCAATCAAAACCATTTTGGAAGCCAGTTCCACCATTAGTTCATAAATGATTCTGCAAAGAACAATGTACAATACACTATAACACCAAATCGAACATAATAGTAACAATACTAACCAGTGAAATTACCTATTCAGAACCTGCAGTTGGCCTGTCTGATTAAAGACAGGATTTTCCCTAAAGAAAACTGCAGGGATTCTAATATTCTAAGGTCATTACCTCCTAATGCGCTATCAATAATTTTAAAATCCTTCTTTACTAGAGCGTTGCACTGATCTACATTGATGGGACCCTTTTACTATTCTGACACCCATTGCATCCATTTATTAAATTTATAATGGAAATAGAACAGAGCAATTCTCTTTCTTTTCCTAACGGTCGCATATGAAAATGTGATATATTTGAAAAATTTCTGTATAAGCAGCCAACTTTCACTAGGTTAAGGAGGAGCTTTTGCTTGTAATAGTTTCAAACCGAACAGCACACGAACCTTGAATAATAGAGCTTATAAAATCTCTTCCTTTTTCACCTTTTACTAACATGCATTTGGAATTCGTATTTCTAAAGAAACTTTCTTTGAAAATGGTTTCCGTGGGCCATTGTTCAACACACAGATCAAAAGATTCTTAACACAAAAATGAAGGCTTGTCAAATATGATTTCTGGTAATTTTTTTCTACTGCGGTTCCCTTTTTGCGATTCTTCCTCGGAAAAGCTGTGATCCAATTGAATTTTTCGCAAAATATTTTCCTAAAATTAAACGAAGTATAGTACTATTAATTATAGAAAATCAAATCTTCCTTTCGGTAAGAAGACCCGCTATCGGTACTCGTAAGTTCATCTTCGATTCACAAATTTAATTGCACAGTGTGCACCTATGTACGTTGGAACGACGTTACGCAATTTCTACTTCATCGCGGTAGGAGCTTCCGTACTGGGGCATTTTTAGCACACCCCCTCATTAGTCTACCTCCACGCTGGAGGGTGACTTCAAAATTGTTGACAGCGACAGTTGACTTCAAATTTTGGAACCTCTCGATATTTTTCGAAAAAATTCGGTCACAAATCAAACAGTGAACTCTTACCAACTGCAGATTGTGAATAGGTACTTTCACTGGTTAGTATATGTTACCATAATGTTCTACTTGGTGTTATCGTGTATACAGTAGGTCAAATAAGTATTCGTAACGTACGAGAAAAAGTGTATC
>VOMN01028890.1:0-17630 GCA_014899125.1 Orchestia grillus | reverse complement strand
TGAGACAGACGGGCGGGCGGACCTGGAGAGACATGGCTCTCATTGTATCTAGTACAAATGTATCCCTCGAAAAGAAAACTAATACAGTTTTTGTATCTTTGTGCCACCCAATATTTAACCTAAAACCATTTGATACGTGCGACCTGTGCTAAACTGTTACATCTACGTCGCCTCCATACTCCTATAGATGTGGGCTCTTAGGTATGGTGTCTAGACTTCTGCGATTACCCTCGTGAGCTATAATCCTTACACAGCGGGCTTAGGAGAAGTTAGACAGTTTTAGTAAGACACTAAATTACATTGTGTATCTTTATGTATAAAACCGACTCAATTTATTTATATTTGTGTATGCTTTGCATTTCGTATGCTTGTCAGATAAAATGTAAGTCTACATTTCGTATGCATCGCCATCGCGTGCTTACATATGCTCTTTTAAACGCGTACATAGTTGACTGCAGTTTAGATGAGCGAAATTATGAATTTTAAGCTCAAGAAAACCATTTTCTTCTGCACAAAAATTGCTAATGCGATGCATTCAACTTTTATAAATCGCTTGAAAAGTGCAACCGCTTGTAGTTTTAGTTTTTTTCAGCACAGCAGACATGCAGGAGCTTCATTTCTGCGTCACCATGAAGAGATGTTCCCTCAATTGGAGCGAAGTATTCTTGCAGCGGTACATGAATATGGTTTTCGTGTATCAAATGATCGATTCTATCTGTATATATGAAGAAGAAGTACCAGCCAATTCTGTATTTCTTTTGTCGACATCACATCGCTTTAGGTAGTAACTCACGTTGATGCTTTCTAATGCGGCGCCTACTCTCCTGAGAATAAGCCTTCTACCTGGAATATGTTCTTTTTCCAATGTCATTTCATTATCCAAAAATGCGGAGTCCACAGTTTGACTTTTAACTTCTTTATAAGTGACTTATGGCAGCATTTCCAGACCTACTCTGGTCAAACAGTGCAGAAAGTATTGAATGCCTTGTCGAGTCACGCGTATTTTATTTTTCATAACTTCATCTTCAACCCAAAAGCTGTACGCCGTCGCCGGCTAAAGTTCGGGTTGAACATCACTTCTTCAATAAAAATGTTTAATTTTAATCCAACTTCCGCAAAAGAAACAATACCGACAATGTTTGAACCGATGAAAGTATATGGCCGCACTTACATCACGTCCTCTGTTAATTTGGACGCTGCTTGAACCCACAGAATTCGAATTATGCGCTCCTCTGTTGTGCATACTGCGATTTTTTCAAGCATATTTTCGTACTGATGGGAAACTTCACCGTTGAAAGAAATGAAGTTTCTGCCTTCAGTTTTGTCGGGTTGAGGGGAGCCGCCACCTTGCCGTGCAGGTCACGCGTGAAGACGAGAGCAAAAGTTATAGCAGAGGCCGAGGCCTGATAGGACTTGAGGAACTCCCTCGGGGTTTGTTAGCGCCTTCAATGACACTCCAAAGACTTCACTGGTATTGAAACATTAGATATTTTCAAACCTTGTTAGGGAGTCAGATGTGAAATCGGATGTACGTCAAATTTTATGCCTGAGTAATTTTTCATCAATTGTAAAATTGATTTCAAAATTTATTGATGGTTCTTTTGCCCAAAACCTGGTGGATCCAGAATTTGTTCATTCGTAAAAGCTCAATTACATCATCGGATCGAATCGTGTGGTGTTTTTATGTAAAAATAAGCGAGGTAAATGATAAGGCCATCTGCACCTATCGTGTGATACCGTGCAAAAATCATACTTTTCAGCCCCTCACAGCTATGCTGGAAGGCAGTATAAAACCTAATTATTAATGTCAAGATGTTATCAAAAAATTTAACTCATTGACAGCGTGAGGAACTGTTAACATTTAAGACTTTTGATGCTGTGAGCAAAGCTCTAATCTGAATAGTGTTTTTCAGAACAAATCACAAGGACTTTAAAAGAGCGATCCAGAATAAATTGCTTCAACCTTTGAGTGTTCATGAAGGGAAGTTAGTTAAGAGTTTGTGGCTCATCTGCGTTAAGTTTCCTTCAACAAACTACCGGCTAATTTAACGAAAAAAAAATTTGTATGAAATCAATTTTGTAAAAGACAAAAATATAATTTCGACGGCAATACCTCCATTTGATTTAGTTTATCTATTGATATCACTAATATAATTTTCATCACCGTAAGACATTGAAGCTTCTCATAGACATAAGGCCCGTTTATTTAATAGTATCTTAGTTGCAACCTAAAGCCTTCGTTAAAATCTCAATTTCTTCCCGGTCACAGCCCTTACGTGGTTGTAAAAATTGCAAACTTAAGTAAAACCTGACGGCAATTTTGTTCCATCGCTCGCTGAGATGACTGCAATTGTTTCACAGGGCAGAAAAATTGTGAAAAGCTAATTCATCTTTCAACACGAAAGCAGTGCAGCCACGTACCTAACACAGCGATGGCATTGTGAACTACCGCGAAGTAAGTGAGGGAAACAACTCGCATTTTGTTTTGATTGTTGCAGTGCGCAAGTACGAAAGCCAGGCAGAGAGATGTAAACTCAGTATTTCTGTACAATTTCCTGTTAAATTTAGTGCAGTCTTTGATCGTATTTTGTATGCCATCATCGTCTTCGCTGGAACGTGCGGTGCGGACACTAGCGGTGGCCAAGGAAACAGAAACTGAAATGTTTTGCTCCTATGCTTCCTCTCTCAGGTATGCTGGTTTCATCCATGCTCATTCGTAAATGTACAAGTATTTTTATGGGTGCTTCATTTTTTCATCGATTGAGCTACACCCAAATTTCTGGTTTGGGCATAGACTTCCCTTCAATCTCGCCTCGCGTTTAAATATCATTTTGCTATATTATTAAACGATATTGTAAATTGTCTCATTCATATATCCCCACTTGAATTTCCCGTGCACACAGTTTTAATTAATAACGATACAATTTACTAAGAGCTCGTGAACTGTTCAATTGGAGTCAATTTCAATTTTTCCTCGCGTGTCCATAATACATTTTACTCAATTGACAATTTCATTTACTTCTATGGCGTTACAGAACTTCGCTCCCTAGGGTTTAATTTCCTCTCCATTTTGCTTGGGCTCTAAAAATTTAATCAAAAGGTACTGTTTTTCTGTTTTAAAGTCTTGGTCTCAAACTGTATCGGAAAGCTATTTTTTTTTTTAAATCGATAAGCCGATGCCATACTAGGCTTCAATGCTGGGGGGATGTTACGGTGTTTGGCCTCTTCGAGCATCCATGATCCGGGATTTTTGCGGCCATTGACTTCCATAGACCCTCTTTTATCGCATTCATGGCCTTGATTAGCGAAGGCTGACGAAGATTGACTGATGCGGTAATGGGTGAAGCGCGACCGGCCATTCATAAGCGCACTTCAGTCTCTCATCTTTAGCACTCTTTGGCGGAATGGCAGCTCATGCGTAAGCTCAAGGAATTTGTGCCTGACTGAATATGAAACGGAAGTAGCAAGACTTTAATGTAAGGTATATTTTATCATACGAAGTGTTTCAAATCGCTAAACGTGCCGTTGATGTAATATATATATTGTCATACCATGAAATTACACAAAAATTAAAAAGTTTGCGAAATTTTTGGTACTACACATTTTTCCAAGTGAAAATATTGCGCATGGAAGCATTCTTTGTCGTCGTTGGCACGTCATGAATCTTCGGAAACCGATATGGCGGAGACATATTGCTGTCACGCGGCGCTATGCGGAGCAATACGCTGGCAGACGTTCATCGTCACAGAAACACAGTTTATTTAATTCCTGGCACAGTTTTTTTAAATTCTCTTGTTCCCTGATCTGTTTTCTAAATTCTTAGTCAGTATCTTTTTTAAATAATTATCGTGGCTTCATAGCATCTTCCATCGAGCATAAATTTTTCTTGCGAATAAAACTGTGCTTCTGATCTATTGGACCCACACTTTAATGCATTGTTTAATACACGGGCACGTTCCAAAGCATGTGCTTTTTTCTAATGGCTCGTATACTTTTTCTATGCTTACTTACTCATCACTTCATTTTGTTTTTCTGCTGTTTCTTGTTTCCCAGCGTATTTTCTTTATTGTAGTATGACTGTGTCTCCGTGAAGCAAGTTAAAAGGACATCGAACTCGACTAAGTTCGAAGTTCTCAGTATAAGTTTACCAACGCTGCCTGCGACTGGCATATGAGGAATATAACTGGGTTTGTAATACATCCAGGTACCGAATAATCAGTGTGAGTTTCTATCTTCTGAACAAATGCATATTCACCAACCAGAAAAGCATAAGCACAAAGGATTGGCACTTAAGTAGGTATTTATAATTAAATGTGTAGTCAATTGAAACATACATATATACGGTATTTCTCAATCCTTTTTAGGAGTTAGGATGATTTCAAAAGTTTAAAACTGACATTTAAGAACATCCGTGTCAGCTTTTCAAGAAGGACGCGAATTTAATAGTTGTTGGAACTCTAGATGCAAAATTCCTTGGAGCCTTAGAAATGGTTGGGCCGCCTCGGCTAAGGTCTCACCGCTGCGCCTCCTTGGGAGGCGCTAATCTCTCTCTTCCGAGGGCAGCGGTCCGGCCAGCCATCAGCGCGCTCTTCCTGAGCAGGAGGCAAGCAGGAGATCACTTGGTCTGTGGAGCCACCATACAGCCATCCACGCACATAACAACGTTTGAAATTTGCCTATGCCAAATTGTTTTATGATGTATTTGTTAAAACGCACGAAAGCATACGGCTGAAAATCATTCATTTAAATTAAGTTGGTCATTAACATTATGCTTTATAAATCGTGTGCTAGCAGGGATGGCACGGTTTTTATGACTTTTATAAGCATCGGTGTTCGATTATTCGCGATATCATGCGCTGCAGCATTTGCCAAATGAAACGATCGACTTCCGCGCGGTCGCCGCGGTCACGTTACAGCGGCGTGCTTTAACTACTCACCTTTAATTACTTATGTTATGCGAGCATTTCTTCGAATTTTCTACGTAACTGCTGTTGGAGCAGCCAACTGCCTAATTTTTCTCGCTTTTGCGGGTAAATTAAATACTTGTAAGCTCATCCCCTCATTGAAGTAGACGACGTCTTCTTAATGAACCGGATTGTAGTGTTTCTCTTCTGAGATGCTTTTATAATGTCGAACGAAATCTATTACATGAGATTATTTTTTATGCAATACGGCTCAATATTTAAATCTATTTATCTTGCGCACATCTTAGATGTGTTTCAATATCAATAAGGATTCAGTAACACAAAGTGTCACTTCTGTAACGATTTTTTTTCGTTCCGTTTTTTGCGGCCGGGAAATTTTTTGGAATAATTATTCTTCATTGAAGGCACAATGGATTTGATACGCAGTTGCTGCTTTCTTCTTCATTGCCTCAATTATTTTCGAAAAACGATACCGAGAAAGTTTAGATGTACCCATATCTTTTTCGGTGCTATTTCATTTCGAGTACTTTTGTTGCGGAAGAATTCGTGAAAAATTTTCTCCGGATTAAACATATTAATTTAGCTTATTCCGATAAGCTGCAGTCATCTTGCAAGGTAACTCTCCTGCAGCAAGTGTTGTCACAAGCCTCCACAGAGTAGGTAGGACAGAGTTTAGTTGTCCTCATCTCCTGCAGCAAGTGTTGCCACAAGCCTCCACAGAGTAGGTAGGTCATAATTTAGTTATCCTCACCTCACACCGCCGCGACAGGGCAATTAGCTCCTGTTTACTGTGTTGTAAAAAGAGATAGGGGATAAAAGAGGCTAACCCTCTTATTTCATCAGTTTCGACTCGCGCGTTATCTGGATCGTCCCTAAACAAACGGCTTATCATAAAAATTTGCGAACCATTATTTTGTGTAATGTTATGCTTAAGAGCAAGTCATATGATTTTTAGAAAGCGTTAAACTCTTTTTGTTTCAAATGTTATACTGATTTTAAGCATAATACAAAACGAAACTTGCCTCAAAACATTTCAGGAGGATATTTGTTTCATAAATGTAGTGTGTGAAAATTAGTGGAGACGATAATTACCGAGCATGGCACCAGCAGCCACTCGAGCATACGAGGATAGCGGCCGTGCAACCGGCAGGACATAATAGAAGCACATTTACAGCAAGTTTTTGTACCCGTTCGTGATCTTTCTGTGAAGAGTTAACAATACTCAAAGAACCCTGTTCATCCTACTGTTGAATCAATTACTCATTATTATAATTTGAGACATAATCTTGATTTTAAAATTAGGTAAGGATTCATTTTTTATTTTTTAATTCGCTATTTCGTCTCGTCAGAGTGACTCGGTTGTATTATGTATTTGGTTGTTTTTTATGCGACGGGCGACATTCACTCTGTCTTTCTTCAGCTCACTACACGTCTTCGTGTCTGCGAGGCACTCCAGCTTCCTGCAGCGAGGCACTCGTGGACCAATCGATGCTCTGAAGCTTCAACCTTGCTTTCAATAACTGTCAGAAAGACTTTCGAGTTGAATGTGTACTAAATTTTTCGTTGAAGACTGTAAATGAATGCTCTGAAACTATACTTAAAATATGGTTTGTTTTCGTGTTTATTGTCCACTTTACTTATAGAATAAGTCGTGAAATCAACCAAAAGGACCTAAAGCTAGTTTTGACAGCAAAATAAGTGAATCTTTTCTGTGTTTGTTTATTGTAAAATATTATGAGTGGGTGACGAAAAAATATCTTTCGACAGAAATTCAAATAAATTAAAAGATACGACCAAAGTAATATCAGATTATGGCTGTGAATTCCTTTAGTTGTCGCTTATGTACCTAACTAAATAAATAACGACTTTTCTATTTCTTAGATCGTAAACTTACACATCTTTGCGGTTACGGTATTATGCATTAATTTTTCTGTCAACAGGTTGTGTCAAATAAGCTTTATAGATGACTTACCATGATCTGGGTGTTAAGGGTTTCAAGTTGTTTATATTATGCCTGTCAGTCGCTGTCGATGTCCCTGTTTCTCGCCTCTCGGTTCCTGCGCTAAACATCCTATTCGCAGAAACGTCTTTGCACATTCAAAATTCATAACTTTCTTCAGTGGACACTCTTAATGGAGAGGTGCAATATTTTCTTAAAAAGCGGTTCAGTTTTACATCTGTATCGAACTTGGTATCGAGGGCTTCAAACTTGAACTTGGACCTTCAAATTCGTCAGCGGACACATCCGCTGAAGCTTGGATCTGCATATCTTAGGTTTAAAAAAGCATATTTAACACTGAGGTGTTACCACTTAGGCTATTAGTGGATATTTTATTGATATGATTTCGAGAGGCATCGTGATATCCTGCTGTACTTGTGTGCCTGTTTGGTCTCGCACAATTTCCGTGGATTAAAGCTGAGACTTCAATTTTGTATAGCATGGCCTATTATACCAATGAGAAGCTGTAAACCTACCGCAAAGAGTAGAAACTACTACACGCTCAGTCTTATATCTTATTCCCAAATTGAGATGTCCGTTAGTTCATATGCGCGGCGCATTTGACCAGTTTAACGGAACTTGATTAACATCAAAAACTTTTTGAACAGAGGTCTGTCGTCACCGTAGAGTAAAACTTCCAACACTGTGTTCGTGTAACACTTTCAAACGATTGAGTTATTTTTCATAGGCCCTCTGGTTCTTCTCTTATGTGTAAATTGATCAGTATTGTACTACTTATAAACAAAATAAGTATCAAAACAATAGCTATTAAGAAAAAATTATTCTGTTAGGTTGATAAATTAAGATGCAAATTTTGGAATGCTTCTTTACTTCGAGCGCTACAAACCTTCATCTCTGGGGGACTGAAATTATGAGAG
Source organism: Orchestia grillus (assembly GCA_014899125.1). Lineage (NCBI taxonomy): Eukaryota > Metazoa > Arthropoda > Malacostraca > Amphipoda > Talitridae > Orchestia > Orchestia grillus. Next base: position 9,828 of record VOMN01028890.1, on the reverse strand, counting down.
AAGTTCATACAGTATCCAATGCATATGTTGTATATATATTGCTGTAGAATACTTTAGTAGATACACCCATTTGAAAATCTTCTTATCAAAATCAATGAGTGCACTGCAACAAGTAGATTTTGTTTTGCTACTTTTCCCCTCAGAGCTTATCTACCGCGCCCACGGTACGCCATATTCCGACAGTGGAATATTTTTTCGGTGTTCATCCGCCTCTAGTAAAACATGATGCCACTCCCGAGCGAGTCAAAATACGTTTCAGAGGGTAAACTCTAGCTGAAGATGTAAAATATTTCATCCTGAGCAAACGCATTACCCTCTCGAGACACGCCTCGAGAGGAGATGCATCTGGCGTCTCACCGAGCAAGGTTTTCTATTCCCGTGATGAAGATGACGCTGATGCGCTGCCTCTACTTCCGACATCGCCGCGTGCTGCTGCACGAACAGGCGCAAGCATTTACGATTCAGTTTTTTAGTTGGATTACTTTTTAAGTTTAGACAGAATATTTTTAAAGCAATGGGATAACTGTAGACCAAATCGGAAATCAACTGATTAGAAAAGGTTATTTTCCTCGATTCTAACCCCCAAAGGTAGGCAATAGCCAAGGGTTAGTTAGGTTTGTCTATTGTATGCTATGGAGAGTGGAGACGTTAGTGGGTAGTGTTTAAGTTACATCAGCTATAGATAGGGCTTCAGGACTCTTATCTTTCGTGCTAAACTTGCTTCTTTCAGTTTTTACACCAGCTTCGTTATCTCTTCTATGTCTTTTCTCTCTCTCCTGTCAAAACTTACAGCACAGGAGATCCTTTTTTTCAGCACCAGATAGTCCGAGTTACAAAAACCCTGCAATCTATCCAAGTACTACTCGATTCTACGACAACATGTGTTGTTTATTATGGAAATTTATTGCAAGTGATTGCGTCGCTTCATTCCCGTGCTGCCTACACTGTATGTTAGGATTCCGAAGAAAGGTTGGATTCTCTTCTGAAACGAGCGTCAAGTTTTCGAGCCATGAGTAAGCAGTTTTGTACTTTCATAAGTTGAAATATTTTACTGATTTCCGTGAATAAAAACAGAATATGCTGTGCATGTGTCATAGAAAATATTCAGGAGCAAATCCTGCCTCGTTTCCCTATTGATACATTCAACTTTCTGCTCTGTGACAGTCCCAACGAAACTAGGCAAGGGCATAGCAATCCATCTGAATTTAACCTTCTGTTGGACAAAATGGAACTAAATAAACGTATTTCTTTATGTGCTCTTAATTTGTGACAAATAACGCATTGGACTGATTTTTAAATTGTAAACTGAAACTTAACTTCCCTGTTCCTATGTTAATCTTCATTGCCTGAGTCCTTATTAGGCTCTTCGGGTAAAATATTAGTCACCTGCTATTAATGTGGTGCATGACCTCCAAGAGCACAAATAATGGCCGCAATTCTGTACGGCGTTGAATTGTGTCCTAATGTACACATGGTCGATTTCAAACTACCCCTGCATCAACATATCTCGTAGTGCGGTCATAGTAGGAGTACTATTTTCTCAACATCTAACATTTCATTCTAGATCGTCCCACGTATTTCCTACTGAGTTCTTGTCTGGGGATTTAGCTGGCCAATCTAAATGACAGACATATCCTGGGTAACTGACATACCAATTTATGACGGTTCCACCCAGATGAGCCGTGCAGTTTTTATCTTGAAAGATTTTCAAAGCAACGTGTCTTTCTTCATTCAGATATTGTGCAGATGGTAAGATTTGGTTATCTAGCAGCTTGTTATAGCCATGCTTGTTCAGTTTAACTGATACCTCAACTAAAGGACCCACTTCTGTGTCGTTGACGCAGTCCCAAAACATGACAGACCTTCGAAAAATAATCGGTGACTTAATTTTTTAACCGTGGAACTTGTTTAATCCCATCAGCTGTAAATAAATATCACCTTATTAGACATGTATGGCAAATGACCACAAATTAAATTAGGGACAGAAGATAATGGTCGGTAGTTTGATTGAAAATAAAACCCTTCTTCGTGAATTTTCCGAGAAAAGTTTCATATGTTTAAGAGAGAGTTGTTTCAGTATTAATAACGGCTATTGTGCCCTAAATGTTTAGAATATTTTTTCTACGTTCATCCCTAAATATGGGTTCGTACGATATAAGGAAGAGACCACGTCGAATAGTTCATGTCGATAAATTATGATTTCCAACAGAATATAGCTTGATATTCAAAATTCTGACGTCATGGTGTCGCTTTTCCCGTTCTCGAGCACAGGATGTTCGTGATAAATTTGGCAGTAATTCAATTTTTCGCTTTTTTATGATTGGGTTGAGATATTTGCTCCAACTACACGTCATTTACAAGCACGTTTCCAGTTCATTTCTACGCGTGATGGCAATGAGAATACATAGCTGTCCACAAACCACTTGAAAATTCGAAGAGAATAACCTGTATCATGATGATCCCCCCCGATCATGAAGATAATTCAATTATAAATGCGGCTCAGTGCTCTCAGAACGCTGTGAAGCAATCAGGTATGAACTGGAGAATAACAATGAAGACTTCTAGGCAGAGGCTGGGAGAAAGAAAGCTTTCAAATTTCTAATTTCGTTTGTAGATCAAAATTCCTCTCAAATGTGCAGATGTGTCTGTTGGAGGAAAAATATAAGTTTCCATTCCACAAATATTTTTCTGGTAGCGCTGAAAAACATCTCTGCCAGTCAAATTTATTTTCTATAAATGCATTTCGACGTAAATAATCCTCATTGAGGAGAAAACAGTCTTGATTTAGAGTTACTGCGGTCTTCCATATTGCCGCTCTTATTTCCGGCGAACTCTTGAGAAAGTTTAAATGTGCTCATAACTTCGTTGGTGCTATTCGATTTTGAATACTACTTTTGCTGCATAAGAATTCTTCACAATTTTTCTCCTAAGTTAAAGATGTACTGTACATTCAGCTAAGACCGATAAGTTCCTCACATCCTGCTGAGTAACTTTCCTACAGCAACACTTTTTTCTCCATAGAAACTGTCAAATTTATCCTGAACAAACAGCGCATGTGTTCGTTTTTCTGGTTATGTAACGTGTCTTTTTCGGCATTTTGGATGGCAAAACTCTCTTTACTTTTTTAACCTGGGGAACAAGCTAGGTATTAGAAGGACAAACGATAAAGAAGGAGGTTATTTCCCCAGAGTAATTTTCAACATCAAAATCATCAGGGAGAGTAACAGGACTTGGAGCTCTACCTTCAGCAGGATGTGAAAGAGGTGCGAGTTTATTTTAATTTGTTATAAAAGGCCACTAGAAAGTACCAATTTGGGTTGGATAACAGAGCATAGATTGATATGTTAGTTTTGGGCCCTGATGGAGGCAAAATTTGCTCAAGTACTTTACAGCGTCGGCGGAGAGGCCAGCCAAGCTCTTCACCTGGAGAACCTATCTCTCCTACAGGTCAGTTCTCTAGCTAATCTGACTCGGATGCTTTCTCAAGTGGGAGAGACACATCCGGTTATCGCATACCACAATTATTCAGGTGCTAAAATATTCTTAGTTATTTTAAAGTCGGAACTCGGTGGACTGTCTAACCGAGACAGCAGATTCAGCTATTAGAGAATAGAGAGTGACGAGAGGATTTTAGCCAGAGGAACGTCGATCATATTGTTCAACAAATTCCTTCAGTGTGAGATAGACGCTTGGCTCAGTATTATGAAAATAAATTTATTTTTTACAAAAGGACCCGCTTAGAGATAAGATGAGGTATTTCAACTTGACTGAATGATGCAAATTACTCTCTTGACAGTTAGATTGCTTGTACACAAAAATAAAATTTGCGACAAAGTTATGTGTGCCCCGAGAAATCAAACTATGATTGCTGCGAAAGAGTTCTTAAAATACTTTTATGGAAAATGGGAAGTAATTCTTAGTCAATACTAAGAGGAGTGGCCTTTCGTGTGTACATAGCTATCGCTATTACACAGACGTAAAACATGACCAATCGCTGCATTCACAGACTCTGGCTTGTTAAAGGGTCTTCATGGGAAAAGTAAATGGAGAGCCAACGATACCAACTATCCCTGCGATTTAATTTACATCCACGTATATTAAGATGATAGGTTCATGAATGAAAATTACTAATCGTAAGCCACTAATGATATTCTTAGGGATCTGGGTAAATCCCTGAATCATTGACCACTTTCGTCACTAATGGTTTCTTACGACGGATGCTCGTTTAAAATAATAAAAACTCGGAAGTGTTAGGCTAGATGAGGGCTGCAGCATGTGATCCATTCTCAATGAACATTTTATTTGGATCGGTAGAGGTCAATAAGCTTTTATATTACAAATAATTTAAACAAAAAAGCAATTTATTACCACGAGGGTGACATGAATGAAATTTACAGACATGGATTGCTTGAACAATTACAACGGACATTTGTAACAACAATGGACAATGGACATTTGTGTACCCGACTTCTACGACTTCTAGGGTATCCTACAGAAACCGTATTCTAAAAGTTACATATACTTTATTTCTATTTAGCCTAATGCACTATTCTTAACATATACGAGACTGAACTAGTAGGATATATTGATTTGATAAGGTATAGGTTATTTGTAATAATTTCACGATGATTATTCTAATAAAATTTTTCCTTTGTGTAGTAGTGCATAGTATGCATGCCGTTTTTTTATAGTGATAATGATGTCGCGAGCAAAAAAAATCAAGGCTTTTGCTTATTTTTGCGCATGAGAGTGCGGTTGAGAATTGGACAACATTGATCATATGCGGAGTTAATAATATCAGTTAAATTTAACAGCGCATTGCTATTGTTTGGGGCTTCAATTATTTAATTATTAACCATTAGCGCGAGAAGTGATTCCATTATCATATTAGGGGTTGCTCTTAGCCTCGACTCATTTACTCTGCGGTATTTAAAAGTTTCAACTTGCGTCACATTGCATACATTTAATTAGTATGATCTTTTTAACTAGAAACAGTAGAAAATGGTCAGATTTAACGGACGTTAATATCCCAGAGGAGAAATCGGTTGGATCTGTTAAAAATATATTGTCAATTAGGGTGGCTGAGTCTAGCGAGACACGCGTAGGCTTAGTGATTGACAAAATAAAATATTTCGAGTCCAATTCATTAAAAAATTTGGAGATTTGATCTCAGTTTTAGCGATTGAGAATATCGTATTTGAAATCATCGCAGATTATTATGCCCTAGCATAATGATTTATTGAACAGTGATAGTTCGATATATAGTTCCTATAATAACGGGTATATGGTTTTCCGATAGTTCTTTAAATATTGTTGAATTTGATTTAGGTTGACCGTTGCATTTGGATTGACTTTAGAGTTTATCTGTTTAGATATGTCCGTACTTATACTCATGGCTCGATTTTCCATGTTACGTAATGAATGATAACTGGAAGAATTTGCACTTTAATCATATTCCTAGAAGTTTCAGTGTAGCCTATGACGTAAAAATTACAGCCTAATTCTGAGATAGCACATCGTTTTCGTCTATTTTTGGAAATAATGATCTGCAGCTCCAACACAATAGAAAAGTCATAATGATTGGTCATTATTGATTCGTCAAATTTTTTGAATATCGAGATTCAATAAAGTTTTTTATATCATTAAAGTTCGGAAATCATAAGCTAAAATGATCACTATCTGGGTCGATGTTAGCGAAAATTTTATCATGATTAGTCATAGTGCTTGCATAAAACCAAAACGTTGGGGAAAAAGTTACATATTCTTCATCCTAGCTTAACTAAATCAAGAAATACAATTTGAGATTAACTGAAAGACTGGGTAAAGAAGCGAAAGAATGAAAAAAGCAAAGAAATTTTGGTTATTTCTTAATTTTAAATTACGCTATTCTCAAATCTAGTTTTATTCTCTCTGGTTATGGTAAAAAACAGCAAGTGTTACGCTGACATTCATGAGTGCTATTATTAAGATTGCTAATAAGTTTAGAGGTAAAGTTAGTTATTCATGGCCATAGAGTTATTTGCGGGTAGTTACCGAGTGGGATAGATACACAGAAAGATATAAAAGAAGAAAAAGACGAAAGACAAAAATTGGAAGTAGGTGACAGAGTACCTGCTCTTGATATGCAGAAGCTTGAAAGTTAAGCTGAAAGTCTTACTCGCAAGTCTTGAAGAGGAATTTTCATCGTTGATCTCGCGTCAGATAGGTGAAGACTAATTTGTCATGACTTTTTTCGATGTCTGTTTGATTTACTTCTGAAGGCAGTTATCCAAACCTGTAGTTGTTCTTATTTCAAGGGGTTTTGGTCGCGATCCTGTTGGTTTGGAAGTTTTATGGTGAAGTATGATTATAAACGTATATCCCAAATTCACTTCAATAGTTTATTTTTATGGCATAGGAATTTATGTCTTTTAATCAGTGATAGTTTCCTTTATTGCATTATCTAGTGTAAATAGAGTTACGAGTAATCTTACAAATCACTTCGAAGAATAATGTTAGAACTCGAATGGTCACAGCTTCTGTTATCAGAACAGTTTAACTTCATTGAGTTTCAGTAGCTCACATGATGAAGCCCCACAAGATTTCAGAAGAACAAAAGTTCGTGAAGGAAGAGCAATTCTCCTAGAAATTTGTTGCTCACTCACAAAAATTGATAAGTGGGGCAAACACTGGTGTGGTTAACATTAGGATTAAAACTTACCTGATTATTTCCCCTGCAGTGACTGCAAACTCCAAATTATTTCCGCAGTTTGGTTTAACAAAAACTCTTCTCCATGCATGAGAACATCATTGAAAGGGCACTATCCAGACAACTGCATTTTCAACGAAACCTTCAGAAGAATCTGGGCTGGATTAGAGATCGGAAGGATTGGTCTACAGAGCAATGAAAGCCAGAGATATTCTTCGACTAATGCAATTTCAATCTTTTTCCACTACCTACCGAACAAGTAGATATATGTCGAGGCAACTTTTTGCAAAAAATTGGCCTATTAGGAACTCATTGACGTCACACTTCTCAGGGTGGTTCGTACTGTTACTGGATCTCAAAGAAAAGAATCAACAGGTAACATTCTAAGCCAATATGAAATAAGAATAAACAGTTAAAACAAATTTGGGATGAATATTTGAAGAATAATGGGTAATTGAAATTTTAAAGCGAAATCTCTTCCGTTATGTTCCACACTCAGTACAGTTTAGGCTTCTTGACAAAAATAATTTAGGATAAATAATTTAGGATTGTATTCTTCCTAAAACCTTGATGTTAAAAAGAACATGGGCAATGCGACAAGAAATGTTTGTGGGTAAAGCATTATCTTTGATTTACAGTCCGATGTCTTGCTGCTAGTACGACTCTGTATTCAATCAACGATGTCAGTCGAGTTCCGACATCCCCCCGCTGGCGTACGACCCTGAGTCATGCGCCACTCAGTGTTCGTTCGTAAAAAGGCGCGTCTTTAGATCTTGTTTGAGAATACATTTTTCAGAATATGAAAATTATTTTGATAGTTATATTATTAATGTTAAATTACTTAGATATGACAAAATTTTAAATTTGAAATTGGTATCAAGACTTGCAATTCCAAAACACTTATTCCAAATCTAGCTGACTATCAACTGACTATTTGTAAATTAGCCTTCTTTACTGTTTTCGTTGTACCCCTAATTTGGTAACGAGAGACACTGAACACTGTACGAAATCAGTCACAGAATAGCTGATCACGAAACAGGGTTTCACGCTTGAGTTGTAAAATGTATGGAAAAAGTAGTATAAAAATTTTATTCACTTGTGACCGACTAGCAGAAACAACGATAACTATCTTAGCTAGGGAAATGGTGAATAGTAAAATTCTATGAACGAATTGCAGTTTGGTCTGCCCTCCATTGAGTGTCACAGATGTGGCTTCCAGACACCCAACCAGCCACAAAATGAACCAAAAAAATTTCTTTCTGAGTGGCAGAATTTGACGTAAAAGGAATTCAAACATCTACTTTGATGAATTGGACACCTAACCTCATCTTAAAGAAGTAATTAAATGAGTAGCGCTCTGCTCAAGGTGCGTATGGTAAAATACAATCAGGATTCGAATTTCGACGCCGTTCATTTTTAAAGCAATTGCTATATCAATAAATACTATAAATTAAACGGTAGCCCACATCTGGAACAGACTTGCGTCACGCCAGCCGCCGGCACGAAGCTCATGCAGGTCTGCTGAGTCCGGCGTGACGAGCAGCATCAGCCGATGGCCAGAATTGATTTCCGTCAGGGAGCATGCGGGTCTGGCACGCTTTGTTGCACATGCACGTGCCGAGCTATAATTAATCCATGTATAGTTCTCATCCTATTTATGCGTTATATTGTTTTGTATTATATCTATAATATGTTATATTATCTCCTTTCATTCATTTGTTTCCTCAGATTAGAGATAAATAATTTTTAGCCGTTTCAGATGCCATAAAAGAACTAATCAAAGGATTTTTTATTCGTTCTCTCATGTTTGGTACCTCGGAAATTCCCCTTTGACGTGCGAAACACGATTACGGAAGTAATTTACGGCTGTTTTGTTTTTACTTTAAGCTTTCTCCCATGTTTTATGATCCATTTAAGCAAAGGAGTGCGATTCGTGAAAATGCGTTTTACTCGGAAAAACTTAAACTTTAAGTCACATCATACGCAATAATTTAATTGTGTGACTCTTTTTTATAGAGAGATAAGCATTTCGTTCTTTTATGAATTTCTCCATCGCGCAATTGCGATCGAGCACTCGATAATGAACCTCAAAACCGGCTGTCAGACTGTTTGAATAACATATCTATGTTATTGAAAACCCTGGAAAGGATTTGTGGGAAATTTTATCGATACTGATCGAGTTACTTCGGTAAATTTCTTCGCGCTGCAGCAAAGTGAGCGAAATGATCCTTAATTCCAAATGGTCGAGAAATTTTGAGTGGGAGCTGAACAGCTTCCGTCAGGATCGTTGAAGATGAGTGTGCTTTATCTTTACGTACAGAAGACGGGAAGTAAAACCTAAACGAACATCCATGCCTGTTACACAGTCAAAAAACTGGTTAATAAAAAATTATTCCTGCTTCACACTGATGAAATGATGATGCGTGTCCAACAAACTGAGGAAGGAAGTTCCGTCCTAGTCCGGGTGTGTACGGTTCCATTCACTCCACAGACAATACCGAAGCTGGAACGCGGAGCAATGTGTCGGGGTGTCTTCCAAGAATATAGATTGCAATTCAAATGCTGTCATTTAGAGATTAAACGTGTGTTCTTTTCTTGCGTTGTGAATGAAATGGAATTATGGTGTCACTTGATGGGCGATTTCCACGAAGTTTCGGTGTGGTTAATATTCGAAAGCTTAAATATACAGATGATACTTTTCTGCAAACCCTTAAATCAGAGAAGCAGCATCCTCAATTAAGAAATTAAAGGAGAACATGCCTGTAGTCATTGTTCTTGCATGCATACCTGTAAATTACGAGACAGATTTACCCCCACTTGTATTGACATTGAAATTATTAGTTTCCAATACCTCTATTTGTCAATAAAACTTTACTGTGTGCAGCCAATTGAGCTGAGACTTTGCGTGAAACTACAAATAAATGAGGGAAGTGGTAGTTTGTAGACAATATTTGTACGAATCGGTTCTGTAATTATTCCTTAGAATAAAAATCATTTAAGAAGAATGTTTTTGAAACGATACCAAAAAATGTTTGATTTATATCAGGTTGTAACAGAAGTTCTGTCCAATTTTTAATCTATATGTTTAAGGCACGATTACTTCAATTCAGCTTGTTAATGTTGTATGCTTATCTATGGTA
>VOMN01028886.1:0-24075 GCA_014899125.1 Orchestia grillus | reverse complement strand
TGGGCCATGTACGCGGCTACGGGCACAGAGGTACGCGTAGGTTCTGTACAAACGAGTAAGTACTGTAGGTACAAGTACGACGATGAGTTCTGTTGGTGACAGAATCATCTCGTGAAGTTGACATGAGGCAAGATTTCTAGCAGGAAATTAACTCTTTTCCCGGCAAGAAGGAGTTAACTCATTTTACCCAACTTGTTTTTGTCGCGCTCTTTGACAGCGGAGTAAACGCGTCAAATATTCGCTTAGGGAAGACTTGAGACGAGTTTAATCAGCGTTCTTTGACCTCTCACGGCATGACCGACCAATCCCGAGTGTGCACTCGATTATTCACCAAAAGGCAATGTGCAAAGTGGTTTAAAAATTAAACGAATTCATCAGAAACCTGCCAGAAAACAGGTTAGCCTTTAGATCAGGTTTATGTGCTCGTTGTGTTAGTGCCAATTGCATTGAAAAACGAGTGTACATTTACGTTATTGTTCACATTTTTCATGTAACGCCACTCACGCTATTTTCTTCAATCGTTGGTTGGGGGGAGGCGCAGGAGGCAGCAGTATGTTACGACGCACTTGTTATAAACGCTGAGTAAAATGAAGAATGATCGAAAATATTTTTAATCTGGAGCAAAATAAAATAACATTGCACTGTATATATACATATAAAAAATAACAGTAATTTTATTCATTTTTATTTTATTTTGCTTGCATTAAACTAACCAACGTTCGAGATCCCATTGCTGTACCCGAGTACATGTCCTTGCAGTTCCTAACAATTATCTTGAGCTAAGTACTGATCGTCGATGCTACGAATTTCATACGCAGGAAAAACTCCCAGTTCTTCCTTTCGATTTCTCTAACACTGAAGGTAAAAACTCGAACAATCACTGAACGCGACCAGCAGAAAATTACCTTCAGTTCCTGACCATTCGTAGGAATCAAACTCTGTCTTCCTATCTTTTACGATCCTGATTATACTGAAGGAAAAACAGTGCATGGATTTATGCAGAACACAACTTTCAATTATAGTTTTGCTCGATTTCGAAATTGGTGCTCAATGCATTTGTCCTCATTTGAATTTGTCTCCGGTGTTTTTACTAGCGTTTGTATTGCATTCAGTAAGGATTTTTAAGACGTAAGTAGACGGAGGACGTTGACTTGGCCATTGCTTCCATGCGCGCCTGCTCGCCGCAAAATTAAAACAATTAAAAAAAATTCAAATAATTTATTAGCTGCTTGTACTTGCAATTAAGTTTTTACAACACACTCAGCACCCTGCAGGCAATATCTTAAATAATTTCCTAGGCCCAAAGAACTTCAGTAACATCAGTCCAGGCTCCGCCGGAGCTCTTCTGATTTTTTTTTTCTCAGATTGTATTTAATTGAGAGCACGGAGTCGAGCGTGTGGAGCTGGAGTCGTGTATTCAGAGTCGTACTGACGGTGGCGTTGTGTGGATTTTCTGAATCGAAACAGTGGAGTTGGAATCGATAGCATGTTTTGTATTTAGCTGCGCTCAAAAATTAGGAGCCCCGCCAGTACACTATGCATTTCTAGACTACTTTGTGGCTGCCCGGAACACGGAGGTCGTGTGTCAACCGCAAGAGCACATCGACGTACGATGCCTCGCTTTACGATATTTTGCTCTTATGATTGCCTTTGACTTATCACTTTTGCCAGGAACGTGACCTAATGGCACAGCGAGGTGCGCCTGTAGTTGTGTTCCGCAACAGCCCTGAACAACGACGTTCGGGTTCATGCTCTGCAATATGATTATATTTTTAGGATAAATCGAATGCCATGCAGTACCTTCAGACTTTGGGCGCTGACACATGCAGCACAGACTGAAGACTGTACAGGCGTTTACATCTTTTTGCTGTATTTCTGTACGCGTACGTTGACAGAGAGGCAATATATACAGTCAGAACTAGAACGATGTTATAGAAAAGTACTGGCTAAACAGGTCTGTTAACGAGTAAATGCACCGAATGAACAAGTCGATGTAAGTAAAGTGTGAAAGTCAGTACGGATTAAATATGCCATGTAGCCCATTCTTGGGCTTCGACCCAAGTCCCATGCCGTTTAATTCTAGCCACGTCTCACGCAGGCCGTTTGTGCGATCTGGTCTACACCTGCAGATTTTGCTACACTGGCTTTTGACGCAGGGTGAGTCGCTTGAGAATGGCAGCCCAAACTGAAACAAATCAGTAAGTGGAAGGGACTTCATTCACGTGTGAACCAGAAGGCCAGCAGGACAGGCTGGGAGTGAAAGTGCAGGTCCCAATGCCTCGGCCTGCCCGTACGCCGCACTCTGCGCTCTGCTCGACACGCTTCATCGTGTGCACACACACGTTTAAATGTTTACTTTGTCAGATGTCGTGCCTTTACAATTTGCTATCTCCGCCTAAAAATCACTTCAGGGGCTGGGAATTTTGGATAATCATTTGTTGGTCAATGTGAAAGAGCGACTCAAGTATAATAATTACGATGATATCCTCTTGTCTCGACGCTAATTACGTACAAAACGTTCCAACGTCGAAACGTAAGGTACGTTTGAGATTTAACGTTTTCGTATAATGATAGCCTCGCAAAGTGTGAATTTTGAATGAATTATCTTTCTTTACTTCGATGTATACCGCCGCCTCATACACTAAACTAACACAATGACGTCCTGTTTGCATATTTGTGAGCAGGGTTCAAAGTGGAGCTCTACGTTAAGACTGCAGGTCGCTGTGAGAGTTTTTTGCTGTGCGCACCACATCACTACCGTACGACTACAGTGGCCGCTGATATCAACGAACTAATATTTGTAAGGGTGAGAGATGGCTAAAGCTGGACTTAGAATCATTTACCTGTCTCAAAAGTGAGTTCTAACTCGAATATTTGGGTCCACAATACAAGGTTGACCAAGTTGGACATTTTCAGATACCCAAGTCGTTTACCCAAAGTCCGTTGATACGTGCGTCAGCTCTACGCAAAATCTTCATCTACAGTAATTGTGTGGCGAGTAATTATCGTTGTAGGAGCATAGGTCCTCGCTCTCACACTACGCACCAAGTATTGGTCCGTTGCAGGACAAAAAATAGTGACGTTTTCGTTCCCAGAAAGTACAAGGAGGAGATGGGTTCCATGTCGGAGCCAGAGGCGCCTGAGTTTATGGACTCGGATCCGTCCAATAAATCCTCTTCATGCATTTTGAGCCCTGCCTGTGTGTACACGGGTTCGTTTCTCTGATACTGCCCAGCATTTCCCTGCTGAGAACCTTTACTTGTTACGTGCTGGTAACATGTTACATAATTGGTACATATTCATGCGGTGATTTTCCGACAGTATGTTGAAGACAACGACAGAGCTATTCCTATCTTCTCCAATATAATACACGGTGATGGTGCTGGAAGTTCATTTCTCAGTTCGCTGTAATGTTGGATGAGGAATTTTCTACTCATTAAAAAGCCAGAAGCCTCAGGCGAAATTAAATGATAATCAAAATTAGGAAGAATTTGAAGCTTCTTATTGAAGTTTATTTATGGTGATTGTCAATGAATTTAGATTTTTTCGTTAAATTGAATTTTAACTAGTCCAATTTATGAGCTACTTTTTTAATGGAAAAATTATTCCCGTGACTACAGTGATACACAATTTCGGCACATTCATGTAAAAATATCGATATGTTTTGCAGGTGTGAGAAAAGAGAAATACATAATCGTATGCTTGCAGAAAGAGGGGACTTAGTACGAGATCAGAGATTTATCTCGTAACCCACGCAGGATTATAAAAATATATCGTTTTAGAGATACAAAGTTCTAATCGTACTAAAACCCGTATCAAATCATGCGTTGTATGTGACTTATTTGAAACTCACGATCTTTTCATTTTCTTCCCTTACTGCCCTTACTGCTTACTTGCATTACAGCGCTGTAGATGGCTACAGTCTCACATAATCTCTTTTCAGTTCAATGAACATTTCGAGAGCGAGGTAAATTACTTATTGGTTTACTTTCTAATTTTTGTCGGTTCACCTTGTACGATCGCACACAACAAGATGAAAATTTGTACTCACCTTGAGGCACATCGTTTGTAGGTTACAACTTTCTATCTGCGTGAAGTGCTGCGGAGGAGGCAATTTTATCGCAGTAGATTCTCTCATAAAACATCCGAGTTTACCGAAGGCTTCAACAGTGAGTAAAATGATCAATGTTTTACAAATTCGTTTAGACGATCAACACAGAACAAGAGGTGGTGAGATCGTGAGTTTCTCTGCAGTAGGAGCCTCAACAATTGTACCCTCACGGTCGCGGGTGCCTGCCTGTATCTGTACGGGCTGTGCGGAGTGTCCGCTAAGAATCTATGTACGCATACTCAAATGTTAATAACTTTGTGTATCTATGATACCTCAGTAATCTATCACGCCTGTTGTTTGTTTACTCCATATTTCCGAGGTGATCTGTCTTGAGGTGAAGCGCTAACATTGATACAAAATATCGTGAATATTTCGATTCGATGTGTGCTTTTTTCGGGGATGCCCTTCATGTTAACGAAAATGCACAGTTTTTACCACGCCTGCGCAATTATTCTTAACACGGTTCACTAACAAATACAATAATCGATGTGAAATCTTATTTGGTAAGGCAATCTTTGCCCGACACTGGCACCACCCTCCAGTGGAGAGAGCGACAACGCGGTCACGGGCGGAGGGGCCCCGTAGGGGGCGGGAGTGCAACACATACAAAATACAAAGTGTATTGTTTTTGGGTACGTCCCAGTTATGCATTTTCTGCGCTAGGTAAAACGTACGACGCAAGCAAGGGTGAAGTTATAGTTATAATCGCGGGTGTTTGTGTAGTTCACTAACACGGATACAAAATTTCTAAAACGAATATAATTTCTCTATCATACAGTAGGTATTCCCCAATGTGTATACGAATTTCCCAACATGATTAAAAGTTCCCCAACGCAAGTAAAAATTTCTAAATACGAATAAAATTCCTCTGACATGAATAAACGTTTTCTAACACGTATGCAAAATCCCTAACGCGAATAAGCATTCCCCAACACGGATTTAAAATCCCTAACACGAACAAATATTCCCTAACACGGATACAAAATCCCTAACACGAATACAAAACCCCTAACACGAATACAAAACCCCTAACACGAACACAAAACCCCTAACACGAACACAAAATCCCTAACACGACCAAAAATTACGGTGATTTGACGTTATTGAGACCCGCACGAGCCTTTACCCAGCGCCGCGCTGCAGGGCTGCTGGGTGGGTGGTCTGCCTCAGTTACCTGCCTTATGGTCTGAACTAAACTGGATTCCAGTAGTTGCTGGCGAGCACGGTGAGCATGTTGGTCTGTGAAATGCATAATGCTGGAAACCACTTCATTTTAGGTTCAAGATGTTGCATTACTCTAAGGTATCTTACGAATATAACGTGTAATATCTTATTTTAAATCTTTGAATTTGTACAGTTGTGGAACTTTCCATTCTATTCGTTTGAAAATAGTTCCGATTCTCGAATTCCTGCTGTATTTATTTTTGTTCAAGAAATACTTTGATGATCATAATGATTGATTTAAATATTTTTTTGTGTTTCCTAACGTGGTTTTACTCTTTGACTGCACCCTAACCATACCTGCCTGTCAGAGACAAATTTCGCTATGCTTCAGTATTTAAAACGGCACATTTATTCACCCCCTTACGGAAACAAAAATTATCCCAGAACCTGCACCTTCAAACAACTAACACGCCCTTTAGCGTGTAACTCACCAAGTCTATATTTTTTACATTCTCCCGAGGGAGGAGTCTGTAGCACTGTTTCATGAGCCACTATTTATTCAAGTAAAAGGTGAGCGTGGGTCCGTATCTGTTCTACGAGAGCTAGGTTTAATAATCTGGTCGCCCTCGAGAGCTGGAATCGGCAGCGGCCGGTGTGGCATTAGGCACTTTTTGTCACCGCTCCACGACGGCAATGATCTCGACAGCGTGCAATTGACCGCTTATCTTACATCTTAATGTGTGCTGAAGGCAAATTTCTGTGAGGGATGTCAGTACTCGAGCTGTTCCCTATTTGGGGTGGACGCGGATCTGCTTATGACACGCGTATCTTTACGCGGAGCATTTATATTACTGAAATGGATTATCGTGCGGTACTTCAAACTCTGCAGCCACACCAGGCTCTGCAATTCCACTGCAGACTGACTCCAAGGCGCAATATTCGTGTCGTCCGAGACAGTAATGATGTCAACAAATTTCAACGATGAGTGCAAGTTTCCGCGTACAGCTTTTACTGTCGATAAAATCTAACTTCATAGATGACAAAAGAAATTCGACGCATTATTTTCAATCATTTAAACAATTGATACAGTTTGCTTCCTGAATTAGAAATGGTTACTTACATATATTTCTTAAAAACTATTTCAATGGACAATTTAATGCATAGTTAGTTGACTTCAACGTAGATAATTAGAAAATTTCCGCCTATAGCCACGCAGGGGACCCAGCATTGTGAGAGATGGGGGGGTGGGAGGAGGGAGGTACAGTATGTTTTTCCTATTACTGCAGGATGAGGTCAGGGCTGTGGACGCAGCACCACCCTGCAGGGCCCTGAATGAATGCCCTACCTTCCGTCTCGTAGGACCAATCTCAGTATTCCTATTATTCCTCCCCTTGACCTTCGTTCTCTAATAGGTCGCAACACGAGAACGAGGGAGGCCAATTCGACCCGTTCGTCGGAATGACCGAAGTAGAGTTAAAAACTCTTGTATCATCAAAAAACGGATGTTTTCTTGTTGAGTCAGTATATTAGAATGGGAATAAAATAGTCTTAGATACTTAGGATCAACATTCTTGAAGCTGGCTGCAGTGACTTGAAGTATCGAAATTGGCCATTTAAACAAATGCGGGCCTCTACCATTCATTCGAATGTTTTGGAAGTGCTCTCTCTGTCTTCTTAATTTGTTCACAACTGTGAATTTTGTCTTTTCATGGATCACTTTCGATTTTTTCATCATACCTGAGACTGTCGACGTCTCATATATCAAAAATATCTAAGCATACTGTGCGCACAACAAATGTATCATAGATATGTAAAAATACATCCAGTTTACAATGGCTGCCATACTTCGAAGCAACTCTTCGGTGGCGCACGTACTCATTATTCTCATGCCCAATGAATTCATTCAATGTAGAAAATCCAGTAAACGCAGTAAATCCAGTAAATCTAGTAATCCAGTGAACCAAGTAGATTTAGTAAATGCAGTAAATTCAGTTAATTTATTAAATTTAGCAAATCTAGAAAATACAGTTAAATCCAGGAAATCGAGTAAACTCAGTAATTCTAGCAAACTCAGTAAATTCAGTAAATCCTGTAAACGCTGTACGAGTGCAGTACACCAGGGGTGGTACTCTCCAGGCGAGCCTGAGTTGAGGCAGGCCTGTGTTGAGGCAGGCCTGTGTTGAGGCAGGCCTGTGTTGAGGCAGGCCTGAGTTGAGGTGCGACTGTGCCTGTTGCCTAGCATGCGCACACCACGACTGAAAATTCAGCGATTAAAGAACATGAGGAGTCATAGTATACGAGTATACATGTTTGCAATTTGCAGAGAGAGCCCTCGCCATGCTCAGCGCTTCACGGCCCATGTACTGAAAGCGGCAAACTCAGTACAATTCCTTTTAAGTACATACGTGCATGTGCTCGGTGCCTGTAAAATAAAACGACAGGCCACCGACAGGGAATATTGCCCTCCTGCTTTTTGTTTGTTTGCTGTCGAGTGCACTGGCCAACGAGTGCTTGCAACGTAAAATTTCTGTGTACGATATAAAAAATCATCAGTCAGCTACAAAATAATCTGGGTGGTGAAACGTCGAGACCGTTCTTGCAAATATGTTAGAACAAGTGCTGCAAATCCAGGGGCAATTTATACGTTTTAAATGATGTTATTTACTGTAAATAAATTTATTATTTAGTTTAGTACATTATTGTAAATTTACAGGGTAAAATTTAGCTCTGAAGGACAAAACTTGCCTACCTTGAATGTTGAATATGAGGGCAGGCTTTTACCCTCGTCTTCGCACCACAAGGAGGACTACCCTCTACATAAGGAGTAGGTGTATTGCCCCCTACATGAGGGCAAGGGGTTTTGCTCCCCACGTAATGGCAAGGGGGTATTGTCCCCCCTAAGGGCAGGGGTATTGCCCCCCCCCCGCTGGCTCTAACATTGCCCGCATTACAGAGCTGTGAGGTCAAGGCCACGTCATCAGATCCTGTCTGAGCGACGGCACCACTCGTGACCGCCCCCTCACGCCTTAACGGAGCTTCTCCCGCCTCGATCTCATTGGTGCGAAGTTTGCGTGATTTCAACCAGAGTTCTGAGCAGTTTTTCGCTCTCTTCTCTGTGGATGTACCTATTGTATTTACGATCATTTTTTTTTCGCGTATAACTGTGGGAATAGTTAAACATGTAAATTTTGTATACATAACTTTGTGAAGGTGTTATGTGAGTAGATAACTTTTTGTGCAAAGCTGTAGTTTGTACATAATTGTAAAATATGCACATTATGGCCGTCCGGACGTTCATTATGGCCTGATTAAAAAGAAGTGCGCTCGATTGAACGCGCATAGTTATGTGTCTATCCTGATAACACCCTCCTCAGAGAAGACGGGACTAGCCATATTTATTCTCTAAATGACTGCTATTTTTCCGGTGAAGCATCTAAAGGGTACTAAAGTACCTCATCGTATCATTTACTTTTAAGCCAACAATTCATAATTGAACTAAGTTATCCAAAATACTGTCATTTTCTATTTCAACAAATATATTATTCAATTTCCTTCATATTATATTCATTTACGACACGCTATTGGGTATCCTATCTACGACACTGCTGCATATCAGGGAGCCTTACCGTAATATTCTCCTATAAAATATCGATGAAGGGCGCAGAGTGACCTACCAAACGGCCAAACAATCAATACACTGTGTATTATTATAGACACTAGCAGAGGCCCTCACCCGGCCAAAAATGGCGGAAAAAATGATGTTAATTTCTTATTAAGATGTCCTCTTATTTACGGTAAATCTGGCATGAAATATTACTATTTGCAGTATCACTGAAACGGACTGCCTTCTCTGACAGTCTCGCTGATTATTTAGATATCCGGACCCGGGAATTTTCTCCTCTCTAAATCCTTAAGAGCGCAACAAAGAGACGGACGGACCAAGCAAGCAACAAACGCTGGGCTATTATTATAAAGCGTAACTAGTTGTGCGATCCGTCAAAAATGATAAGATTTACTTTATTTGTCCATGAAATGAATGGTATCACCCAAATGATCTCAGGGGAGACGAACGTCACCTCCCACCCTGATGGCCTGACGGGCACTGAGCGTAACACTAACACGGTTACGCCGTCACGTGTCACTCACCATGATTATGAACAAATAATATGTATTATTTGTTTCATATGCTTATTGAAAAAATAATAAACAAATAATATACGAAATAAATAAATAATAAACCAATAATAATACGTCATACAAACATAGACAAAAAAGAAATAAAAACGGATAGAAAACTTATCAGCAAGTATATGTTTTCCTTGTTTCGTACAAATTTCCTTGTTTATACAAATATAAACAAATAAATAGATAGATAAACAAATAAATAAAATTATACACGAAAGTTTTTATTCGTATTAGGTCGTAGAATAATTTTCAGAGTAAGCTCTCTAATTGAACTTCATTGATAGCTCCACGCTAGAAAAATGTTTAGTACCGCTCCGTGACGTTGAGCGTAAGTTTTCCATTCAAATGGGTATCCTTGATACCTCGACATGCCGACAAAGCCATTTGTTTATTTAAGTGGCGGTCCCTTCACTCAGGATTTGCTGAATGAAGTCTTCTATTAGCCGAGGCGCGCCTGCAGCCAGCCAAGCGTTGACGCTGATCACGACGCGCCAGGCAAAGAAGAGCGAAAGCTGTGCCATCGAAGTAGACTCCATGTTTTTCTTGCACTACGCAGCCCAGACGTGAGAATCAGACCGTGACCGAAGCACTACATATGAGGCAGCAGACATGGCAGCTGAACTTGACATGATGATCACCCACGCGTTTTTTCGTTGTCGTGTCCATAATGCATGCCGGTGCGTGTAGACCTACATGCAGGAGAGACCTTGACATTACAGGGACCATGCTATGCCAAGAGAATATGATGCCCTCATCACCGCTACGGGCTCCAGTTCATGGAACTTCGCCAGTGAACTGTTGAGGAGCGAGTTCTTTCTTCGAACTCATTGAATCAAGCGAATAAAAGCTGATTCCTTTGTTAGCAGAGCTTTGATGGCTGCACAGAATTGCCTCTAGGGCTGATTGGGGGTCACGCTTGCACAGATTAACACGGTTTCACCATGAGAGTAACCCATACCTGTACCTGTACTAGAGTTAGAGTCATGTCTACCTGTCCCAAAGTCACGCTTTTCGGCATCGCTTACGGGAAATTTGAATGTCAGTATTGCATCGGGTAAAATTCAGGTCCACTTCACTGAACACAGTTGACTAATTTTATGAGGACTTGTGTCGAGCCCACGATGTAGACACACCAATAACACATGTCGTGTGGTGCACTATAACACCAATAACAAATGTAGTGCTATTGGTGTACAGCAACACCAATAACACATGCAGTGTGGTGCATTATAAGACCAATAACACATGTAGTGTGGTGCACTATAACACCAATAACACATGTAGTGCTATTGGTGTACAGCAACACCAATAACACATGTAGTGTGGTGCACAATAAATAGCACCAGTAACACATGCAGTGTGGTGCACAATAGCACCAGTAACATATAGAGTGTAGAGCACGATCCCTGTTTAACATAAAGTGGCAGCAATTGCTAAATGCCCAGTATTCCGAACACTCCATTACACAACTGCAGTTAAGTCATTAATTTTCCATTATAATTTTTAATGTTACTAGAAGTTGAGACACATTCAGCAGAGAGATTGCACACCGAGAATTTGTTATTTTTACACCTAGGTGACGTCCCGTATAAAAAGCACGGCAGTGTAACTAACTTTTTAGAAAGACAAAGTTACCTTTAATTAAAAGAAGAAATTCTGAAGTTTCTTGGTCAGGGATTTGCTAGAATAAGCCACGTCTAGGATCCGTCTTGTGAGGAAAATGGTTGAAATATCGATATTATTTTGGCTTTAAATATAGCATTTAGTATAATATATATTCAATATAATATATATCAGCATCTATAATATGATAGTTAGTAATCAAGTGATCAACTAAGGAAACTCAATTCTATATATTCCAACAATTCTCCTCAGAAGTTTCGTCAGTACACCAGTATTACGAACCTACGTACGTACGTAGGTAAGGGTATCGTACTTATTTATGCCCACCCTGTACAAGTTACAGCAATTTACACCCACGTCAAAGACCGTGGAGGCCACCAGCACGAGAGTGCGCAAAAAAGAGCAGTCGCTCATGACTCTCCCTCTGCAGCCTTTGCGACAGAGAGCTCTCCATACATCACGGGAGGAGTAATGATCGTCCGTAGCCAGGATACTTGGCCAGTCCTATACTTCACATGTGTGCCGGAGCTCATTCTCTAGCTGAGCCATGAAGCCATGATGCCTGACACTTATCAACGCCTTTGCAGACAGAAATTATCCTTCTCTGAAGATCTTTGGCTAGCGGGATCACGCCTCCACTCTAAGTTTGGAAGCCCTTGAAAGATTGCGCGTAATTTACGAGCAGAGAGCTCTACAATCCGCACCTGATCCATTAATTCTGCCACTCACTCCACTGGCGTCCGTCCACAGGGTATAATCGAGGAAAAATCGGAGCACCGACTGCTCGATATTTTATGAGAGCAATGACCATTTATGAAACAAAGTTTCAAGTTTGGTAGTCTTAAATCCATATTTTATGACCCAGACCCTTCTTATACACAAGTCTGCTTGTCTTTCTCATGATTGGGAGCAATACTATGAGCTACAAATACTATGTGTACGCGCTACTGTGTTCCAAAGCTACAGAAGAAAATACAACTAAAAATGTTACGCGGGTATCAGTGCTACGGGAATGGTTGAAAAGCGACACTTTAGCAGCATTAGGCCACCTGAGCACTCACGTAAAATGCCTACACATCTTGTTTTTTTCACTTCACTGTGTGTAGCAGAAACTTATTCTTTGTGCTTGAGTTGCTGAGTTTTTGTTTATCAGGAGAACTTCTAGTGTAAGTTAGGAAGCATTTTGTTAAAAAAAATTCAGAGGAGCAAGAATGAAAAATCAACGTCGTCTGTACACTACATACCTTCAAAATAGTTTTTCTCGCATTGCTAGATTTTTCACACATCTTAGTAAATTAGGGGTGTTGTTATTGTCCTATCCTATATCAATGCTAATTATGACCCTCGATTCCCTTTGTAAATTGGAAGTATACACATGAATCATAGCTTAAGGGTGATTTAAAGCTATCAAAGGGCATATGATTCACGACTTATTTAAAAAACGTTTTTTACCCTAAATATTTGTACATGTATATTTACTTCCCGATGATTTATTTTCAGCAGCGTGTACTTCGTAATTGTGATAATTTGTGTACCATGTTAAGAAGACGCCTGACTTGAAGCTTAAAAATACCTCAATATTGTTATGCTGCGTTGACCATCGACGAAGCAAGTGAACGCTTCATGTTACGTAATTCATTAAAAAACATCAGCGCGCATCGCTTTCAAAATTCTTTTACGTGTCATTAGAGCCCTCACTGAGATACTTACGATTAACACTGATGCTATTACAGGAATTGTTCACCTTCACTGATGCTGTAACTGATGTTTGTCATCATCACTGGGGTCATTAACCACTTAGGTATATATGGTTCTTACATTCTCTTTTGGCCTTAAATTTATTCTCATTATTTTGTCGGATCGGCGAACTGTACTTCTCTGAAGTTTTCATTTGTATTATTAGTGAAGAGAGGACGCGTGAAGAAAATTTTTTGTTTCTATTCTTAGTGAAGAGAGGACGCGTTAAGAAGTTTTTTATTTGTATTATCAATGAAGAGAGGACGCGTTAAGCAGTTTTTTATTTGTGTTATTAATGAAGAGAGGACGTGTTTAGAAAAATTTTATTTGTATTATTAATGAAGAGAGGACGCGATAAGAAAAGTTTTATTTGTATTATTAATGAAGGGAGGATGCGATAAGAAATAGTTGAAGTAAATGGGGTTGAATTTGCTTTTACTTCTGGGGTAATAAACTTGTGTGTGATATCACCTTAACTGAACTTTACCTTTAAATTCATAGCTTTAAATCATTAGGCATATTTTTTCTGCAATAACAGGGAAGAATTTTATTTTTTGGAATATTTTTTCAATTTTCCTGCCCCGTTTAGTTGAATCGAACCCTGAAGTGAATTATATTTCTACTGTACATCCTAAATATTTTGAAACGAAGTAAGCCAACGGCTCTTAACAAAACATGATTGACTTCTGAACAGTGCGTAAGTAAAACTGCTGCTTTACATTAATGCAACGAAACTGCCTTTTACATGCGACGAACTGGTAATATTTTTTAGAAAGTGTTAGCCACAGCATGCGACCGTAGCCTGACGCTTGAAAAGCTGGATAGAATATTTAGATCTTCGGCCGTGGGCACAAATTATAGAAAAAAAGGACTGTCAAATATTTAAAACTTGTAATTTAATGCCAAAGTGCCAGTTTAGGTGATGCCACTCTCACTTGTAATTCTACTCGAGTGAATACAACTTCGAGTGCGTGGCGCGGAAAGAAAGCTTGTGTGTGTCGATGTTGTATTTCATAATTATGCTCTTAAATTGAAGATTTTCAGTGTAAATATAACATCTAAACAGAAAAATATAGAACCACAATGCTCAATTTTTCCATAAAAAGTGCCTGATATGTGAAAATAATGTTAAATACGCCACGTACAATGACATAACTTGATTTTCCGGTTACAAAGCGCGCTAAAAAATGAGTTAAAGTGTTAGCCGCCACCAGCCAGTGTGTGAGCTTGGTCAAAGTGATGGGCGTGTGGCGATCGAAATGTGAAATACCGCTTCATAAAAAGCAGCTGTGTCAACCCTATGAAAAAAAAGGGTTCTGTTCCAAGGACGTCAAAAGGGTACTTTTTTGTATGTGAAATCACATTAATTTGGCTTCGACTATCGTACATGTTGCTCTGAGCTTGAAATTAGACGGCAGAAGCCCGTAAGATCAGTAGAATAATTGCAAATGCGTATGAAAATTTCAGCCTCAGTACATGTAAATGAATGCATGCAAGTATCCGCCATGGGCGTAAAAATGAAAGAGACTCAAAAAGATGACGCGTTTAGGCGACATCAAATCAACCGAACTGTGTGCCTTATTTTTCCCTGAGCAGGAGCGTCGATTCAAACGACCATCTGCGCCATTTTGTTTGAGACTCCATCTTGATTTTTTTATGAGAGCTAACGGCTTAAGTGTATTTATTGGCAGGTATTTCCGGAAAAAAGGTGTGTATTCTTAGGGAGGTGTACATGGAGGTGTAATTCCTTATTGGAAATATATTAACACAAAGTACCTTTTTATTATTAAATTATATTGCTTTCAGAATTACAGAACCGACATGTTCACGAACTTTGATTTATCTGAGTAATAATTTTTTGGTACATTGTATCATAGATTTTATGGGATTTGGTGTCGCGAACTCATCTGCACGCCATGCATGTGAGTGTATGTACGCACACATGTGTAAGTGTATGTATGTAGGTGTGCGCATGCAGGTGTAAGTGTGTGCAGGTATGAGTATGTAGGTGAGAGTTTGAGACTGTTCCACCCAAACGACGCATTTGTTTTTCGACGCATTTGTTCCACCCAAAAGGTCATGCGAGTGTGTCGCTCTGATACTTCTCCTGAAATGCGTTCGAGAACAAACTCGGAGGCGAGAGAACTGACTTGCCATCTCTTCAATGAAACTGCTGCAGAGAGCCTCTTGTCTGTAGAGGATGTGACTATAACCTCAGCTGTAAAATTGATCTAATTCCCGTTTTATTTTCATGGTGTCTTCAATCCCACTCCTCAGGTTTAGCGTACGCTTGTTCGTGTTTTGAACTCAACGAACAATTTTAATGCATGCAAATACATGTACGATTGCACGTAGCTTATCGACACCAACTCATGCAAAATGTGAAGCTGGTATCTGGCAGGAAGTATAAATAATCGCAGTATTTGTAGCTCTTCGTGTGAAAAAATGCTGTACGGTGCCCACCAAAATACACTCGTGTAGCTAAATAAATTCGTAAATTTAATCCAAATTCTTTTCACCTTGCAGAGTATTTTATTGACTTGTGTGCAGTTGTGTCCAGTGAAGTTCATTCAAGCGATGACGGCTGTCTGTGTCGGTGACCAACATTTAACTCGACTCGAAAACAAGAAAACTTTTCAAATTGAATTGGACATAGCAGCTCCGGAACTCTACGCACCGAAGTGGGCGAAAACCTGAAGGTAGGTGGGCACATTTTCTACTGTGTTTGTGTGCAGTGTGAATAATCAACTGCCAATGACCTCTAGCACACTGCTTAAAGACTTAATAGATGCAGGAGCTTCTATATTCAACGATAATTTTGGTCGCCCGAGATCTTTTGTGGGTGGGAGGGCCTTGTCTGTGGGTCATTGACTGTTTGAGTGGGCAGTGCACGCGGAAATGGAACAGGTCTCAAAAGTTTCATCAGATGTGATGCACTGAAAAGGATGATCTACGCCACAAATCCCGAACCAAACTCGTCACAATCGCCGCGAGTCCGCCAGTCGCATGCAGGTCATTCATTGGTCGCTGCTGTGTGATACACTTGGCCGCGAGCGGTTGTGCCCAGGCCTGAAAAAGCGTCTTGAAGGTGAGAAATAAGTAGCTCGGGTTGGTGCTTTGACCACGTCGGTCAAATCCACTACGGTGAAATTCAACGAAAATTCTATCCTAATTTATGTCTTGTTTGCTTGTGTGAAGCTCGAAATTTCGACTCGCTGAAGCCCCTCGAAGAGAGGAATTATGAGAAACGCGTTGATATAATCAGCGATGAGTATTGCTCTCTCCATTTATTTTGTTCTGTGCTCTATTATCACACGCACCCCAATGTTACCATTTTACTGTCGTTTTATTCCGTCACAGAATATGCCGTGCATGTGCGCGCGCGTTAGGCGTCTCATTTTTGGCCTTTATTATGCGAAATTACAAGTATAGCTAATTTTCTTCGGCACTTATTCCAATGTCGGGACTCCGTTGCGCCAGTGACAGCGTGCTTGCATCCTAGCTACAAGGTTCCGCGTTCCGCTCCCCGGCTGGAAAGCTCTCTTTGGCAAACCAGGATCGAATCTGACATCCTAAAAGGCGGCACACCTGTGTGGCCCGGGTCGGGATACCCGCGCTGCTCGCAAGGAATATCGGGAGATTTGAGTTTTATGCTCAATTCGGTCGTGTCAATAATAGTACTATGTCACGTGGTGTTTCTTCCTAGGATTAAGTGTTATTTATTGATTCCTCGTAATGTAAAACAACAGAGAATGTCCGTTATTACAGTAAAACTCTGCTTATACAGGGTGTCCCAGAAAAAAGGAAACCCATTTTCAAATTAGTTTATTTTAAAAAATATTAAAGCTAGAAGTTTTCTGAAAACACTGTTTTATATGTTCACTCTTTCTGCACACATTGTGAAAATTGTACAAGGTTACAACAAAAAGTCAAAAATTATGCAGCGAATTTAGCAAAAGGAAAAAAAAGTGCTTGCGCGAGGAAGTCTAATTTTTTGTCAGTTGAAGAAACCATCAAACAAAACTAAATTTGTTAGTTTGTATTCATGATACAATGAATACCAATGAAATCAGTATGCACGGTAATTTTTATTGCATATTTCAGAACCCCAAAATGCAGCTTTCAAAAGAACGAGTTTTTGTGGTGGAAAGTTATTTAAGAACTGGAAGCTTTAAACCCGGTTCAACAACATTTTGAACAACGATTTCATTGTATCATAAAATACATGTATCATGAATACATACTATCATGTATCATGAATACATACTATCATGTATCATGAATACATACTAACAAATTTGGTTTTGTTTGATGGTTTCTTCAACTGACAAAAAATTAGACTTCCTCGCGCAAGCACTTTTTTTTCCTTTTGCTAAATTCGCTGCATAATTTTTGACTTTTTGTTGTAACCTTGTACAATTTTCACAATGTGTGCAGAAAGAGTGAACATATAAAACAGTGTTTTCAGAAAACTTCTAGCTTTAATATTTTTTAAAATAAACTAATTTGAAAATGGGTTTCCTTTTTTCTGGGACACCCTGTATATTATTCACGTGTTAAATTTTTACTCGTATTTTGTTGAAGAACGGCAAATTTGAAAATTCATTGACGGGACATCAGAAGCCGAGTTCTTTCATTTATTTTGTTTATTTACGAAGAATCGGACAATTATTTTTTTTAACGCAGCAACATTAGAGCGGCGAACTTGTGCTCCACGGTGCAATAAATTAGGAATGATCAAAACGTACGTTGTTGCGTCGATCGTAAATATAGCGAGACTTATGCCCTTTATTCATGCGCATTCGTGGAGATAAGCACGCGTCCCTTTTCAAAACTGCATTAACGCGACGTTAATATACGATGCACATTGTGCTGCAGAATACCCACAAACGCCCGAACAGGAACGACTGCCTTTTTCACGGCCATCACGGAGTCATGTAGGAAGGCGACACACGCCCGCACGCACCCTGCATCTGGAGCTGGAAAGTTCCTATTTACATCGAGGACTATACCACGAGGGCTGCTCCAGCACGCCCCTCTTACTCGTCTATTTCCTGAGCTCGTTATGGTGCGAAAGGAAAAATCAAACGAGATTCGAACGCCAAAGGCTCGACAGTCATGAGTGTCGTGTGAGCAAAAGCACACAGTGTAACGTTTGCGTGTCAGCATCTATAAGCGTGAATGATTTTGGAATTCCTAGTATATTTATCACTATTTTGCACATTTTCAATGGGACAGAGAAAAAGTTCGACTGGGGAATTTGCAATTTCCCAGCAACCGTGGTAGAGCAAACTGTCACAACTTTTTGCATCGGCCTGCGCATTTGTTGTCGATATCTGCTCGTGTACACGTATTCCACGGTGGTTTCATCCCTTGAGAACGCAGTCATTCCACTGTGAATTGTTTCCCGATTGGAAACATTCATTCCACCGAGTTTTGCCTCCTGATACAAGGCCTCCATGAACAGCCTCCAGCCGCCCCTCAACAAGCCCGCCACGCAGCACAAGTTCATCCATTAAATGGGCTGAGAAGACAGCCGCGCGTCCGGGCCACGGCCGGCGGCTCGTGGTGTGTGTGTGGCGACGCGTCTGATTGAGAAGATAAAAGCCTTGGTGTGTTTTCTAGAAGTAATTTTGATGGTCTTTACGAATGATTCGATTGGTTGGAACTGCTCGCTATTAGGGAATGCGTGACGAGTTACGACTGCTATGAATATTTTTATATTGATTCATCTTTATTTAACTTATTGAGATGAAAAACGGTATGATAACGCGACGTTGCATTTCTCTTCCCTGCAATTGAACATCATTTACGAGCTCCTTTTAGGGCGAAACAGCAGAAAATGCTCATCGTTTCTATGAAACTTTGCTCTTGTATCATAAATATTTATTTCTCGTTTACACTGAAAAAAGTAAATTTCAAAATTTATTGACCTAGCCTGAAGTCCAAAGGCATAAAAGCCCAATTCTAGCCTAAAAATGTATATTTTTCCTTTTCTTTATGTACGAAGGGATGGGAAATTATTGGTTGCAACCCAAGATCAAAACAAGCGTAAAAATTTTGTTCCTTAGAGTAGATCTCATTCATAAACGAGTTGCGTTCTCCGTCATAAGAAAAACTTGCATTGTAGCCTAGAAATTCAGCTCGCGAATGCCTAGTTAAAATCCGGCGCAGTAAATTTAGCACAGTTCACGGGCTAACATAGCAGCGATGCGGTCGTTACACCACTGCAGAGACTTGCAAGCAGCCACTAGATAATTACTCGCCTATAGCGATAATCTGCTCAAAAACGGAGAACTACCGTCGCTGTGCAGAACTGCGTAAAGCTTTCAACGCATCTGAGGTAAATTTTAATAGGGTATCTAGCTAGAACGCAGGATCCTTCAACTTCGCCCCCGGATGACTGTCACTGAACACGAGGGGAACATTGAGTCGAGGTTTAATTACTCCGCCTTCATCACCGTGTCACCGATCAACTAGCCCACGTGACGAGCCTGATCAGCTTTCTAAATGCCTGAGTGCCATTTACGCTTCTCAGCAGCAATCGATGAGTCGTTACGACAAACGATTTTGGCCGATTTCTCTCCGACCTTTTAAAGGAATTCTACACGAGGTGCAATTAAGTCATTCCAAGTGGCGGAACTATACATAGATCCTTCACAAACTGGGTCCATTTAGAGTCGCGTCCATATATGATCGCTGTGTTTTTTTCTGCTAGGCTTAAGCGTAACCCACGATGTATAAACGCTGTGTAAGTCGCTAACAGCTGTGGAGACTACACTGAATGAAGATAATTTAAACTTTTGAAGACTACCTGAAAGTATTAGGTAGTCTGCCGCTTGGAATGTGCTTACCCCTTCCACTGCAGGTATGCATTTTGCTGGAAACATAATATTTTGAGACGATACGATTTGCTCAAGGTGTATGAGTACACTCGAGAATGGTCGGTTTGTAGCGAGGGAGATCAAGGGACAACGGCGGAACTCGCGTCCGTCAAGTGTTTTCACTTCCAATGAAAAATTTGATGATTTTGCTCGCACGAAGCTGAAAATTCCGCGTTGAGTGATAACGAAATTAAATGAGTTGTCTTCGCCATAGAAGGGGTTGAAGAACTCCGGCCTAGGTTCCCTCACGCAGAGGGTTAGTATCTGGAGCCTGCCTTTGGATTTCATCTTATATCAAAATGTACTAATATGATATAAATGACATAATATACTAAAATCATGAGATACACTGTGCTGAATCTTGCTTATTAGGTCATTTCTCTTTGGGTTGCAGTACTGTGTCCAATGTAAATGATTTGTAGTACAATGGCGTGCACAATGGGTGGTCGCTTGAGTTACGCGGGTGCACAATGAGTTAAAACGTCCGTATCTTTTATGGCATGGTTTACATTTGCATCCTAATATAGGGGACATGGGTTGCGGTTCTAAAATGGGTTTCTTATTGAAAAAGCAAGAGTGTCCGTGTGTTATCATCTAGGGTTCTAGGCTGACAGAATGTACCTCTATTTTTTTCTAGTATAGTTGCTATACTGGGTGTCTAAAAGAAGCAACTGAACTTGTTATATTTAACTCCACTTGCACTGATACGTATTCTAGATACTATAGATACAATCATGCACTTCAACACAACTTTCACCAATGCAATTACACTTAAATAAGTTCAATTGTTTTTTTAAGCACCCTGTACAGTTTTGTTCTAGTGAGAAGTTGAAGTTCTTTTTTAAAAACACTGGTTTTAAATGGTTATGGTCATCTGGTGCTCGTCTTATCACCATCCGAAGAATTTGCTATAGGATATACGAATACAGGATACAGGGTCTATGTGATGGTTGCTGTAGGAAATACGAGTGTAAGATGCTAGATGCGTGCGATGGCTGCCGTAGGAGTTATTAGTATAAGATGTAGGATGTATACTAGGGCTGCTCATGAGTAAACGACTCTGGGATATAAGATGAACGCAAGAATCGCTGTAGAAAATGCAAAAGAAAATCCAATAGCAGCGCCAGTGCCACTTCAACCGATAAAGTTACAGTTCGTCGACACGTGCAAAGCGAGTCACGGCGTGCTGATGTGGCGAGCACCGTGGTTTGTGAGAGACAGACCGCGCGCTCACAGTCGCTTACATGATGGTGCGTAAAACCACATCTCCGGTATTAATAATACTTATTCATAGGGCTCTTTGCATTACAGCACCACCGGAATGCGAAGCTCGTGTGCATTTCTTTCCTACTTCCCCACGGTTGTTCTTTCGCGTGAGTCATTTGCTTTGATGAAGCTGTAGTAAAATTCATAGAAAACTGCGTTGGATGAGCGAAAATTGTCATGGATGGAGAGATTTTACTTGAAGTAATTCTTATTATCAAATGAGTAAGCAGCAATTCGATCAATTTTTTGTCTTTTATAAATGTATACATGCATCGATCTCTTTTAAGACGTTTGCTAACAATGTCTGTAAACATTTCAGTCAAAACGTTTAGTTCCTATTTTGTGATATCAAACTTAATTATGAAATTCATATAGAAAGCAAATTTGATCCTCTCCCGTATGTCTCCGAGAGGCTTCCATAAAAGTGCATAGATTTCGCATAATTTTTGACAGCTGTTTCTGATTTTTAGGAATATTTAGACCATATTTTTGGCAGCCTAGCAGAAATTGTGGCGCTCAATGGGGCCACGAGAAGACAAACCCAGCCTCTGCCACCCTAAAGCTGTCGAATAAGCCGCATTATAACTCGTATTCCAGGCCAGCCGTCCATGACCACTCGAGCGTTTGTTTCATCGGCCGTTAGTTCAGTAACTCTGGCATCTCATTGTCCCTCTTAATATTCACTTAGAGTTGCCGGTACGGTACAAAGAAGGGTATTGGGCCTACCCATTTTACCACGAACTTAAAATGAAGGTGGTCCCTCGTGTTCCCATGGGTACTCGTAGGGTTAAATGGTATCCTTTTTTATGGTATGGTTTACTATGCATCATAATACAGTCGGCAGGACTTGGGTTTCTCGCAGGCTATTACATTGAAAAAACACGAGTGTCCCTGTGTTGTTGTCATCTATGCTGACACATAGTATCTACCTTTTTCCTGGTAAAGTTAGAACATAGTTTTGTCCTGGTGAGAAAGGAAGGCTTCCTGAGGCACTCACCGAGAGCTGTTACATATTCAGTGAAACCTGGATGCAGCTCATTAGGCCTCTCCTGCTCTCTGACCATTGTATTCCCGACCCTAAGTTTTGCCGCTATTTAGGCGCGTTAAAGCGGCCAAATGGCTGGGAAAATACGACAAACGGATTGTACGGCGCTTAAAGCCTGGTACGATGCATGTTAACTTGATTAGTAATGAAGTTTCTTTCCTTACGCTGTAAGTAGTTGCTTTGTGCGAGGCTTTGTTGGGGAACGTGTTTGCCGGCCACGACTCGCTGCAGGTGGTGGTGCTGGTGTTACGACTCGCTGCAGGTGGTGGTGCTGGTGTTACGACTCGCTGCAGGTGGTGGTGCTGGTGTTACGACTCGCTGCAGGTGGTGGTGCTGGTGTTACTAGTCGCTGTAGGTGGTGGTGCAGGTGTTACTAGTCGCTGTAGGTGGTCTTGAATGTCACAGCCATGAATGTTGCCCGTAGGTCTGAACGTCACAGCCCTGAATGTTGCCTGTAGGCTTGAAAGTTCCTTTTCTGTGTTTGCTAAGGGCTTCAGTGACGTGGAAATTGCACGTCAACGTGCCACTTTGTAAAATAGAATGTGCAGCACTGTATTTTTCTTCAAATGCGCTTCTGTATGCGCTAGTCTTCACGCTACTGCATGTGCTAGTCTTCACCCAGTCCCAACGGAACCCGAGTCTCGTCTGAGGGTCGCATGGCTCAGGTGCGCGCCACGCCTGCGCCCCACAGCTGAGGCGTGCGCGCTGGTCCACGCCTCGAGGGGCCGGGCAGACATGGTCGTGTTCCCTGGCCGTGGAGCGATGTATAGCGACCAGTGCTGAGCCAGAAGCTACGTTGAACTTGACAGCGTGCTGGCTTCCGAGTCAGAAAGTCCCGGGTTCGGTACTCCTGGCGCATTGCTACCTTTCGGAGAGGAAGATTTAACGTAATATCTCAGTAAAACTGGCACATCAGTGTGGCCCAGGAAAGGGTGCACAAACTGCTCATAACATATCCAGGGTATACAGGGCCAGTAAGTTATAGAATAAACGCCATGCTCCTAGAACGTGACACACCAGTATGGCCTGGTTACCTCCGAACTACTGCGATGGTATCCAAGGTAATATTATAGACCCTCACATGGCGTGGCCAGCCTCACCTTTCATGTTGAATAGGCAGATAAATGCGATATTTTCTCTGAACTAATATTCAGATAAATATCATTTTCAGACAAACGTTTTTTTTTGTGGAGCACAGACTGGTGACTTGTTTCCCGCGAGCGTTCGCAATTCTCGAGTTTTGGTGCAAGACTGCGAATGCTCGACTGGCTGGTTGATGCTGCTCGACAGGGTGCATATTATCTCAGCTGTCAGGAAACTACCATGAGAAATGAACAAGCAAATCCTTCTCGAAACAAACATGACTGCCCTACCACGTGTACCAAGGGTTATGATTTCTCGCAATGGCCTGACACAGCGAAGTATCACGGATACGGCAAGCTGACCGAAGCAAGGCCGGCAATTTTTGTATTGAACGAGACAAAGGAAGCCAAAATAGACTTGACATAAGGCGAAATGTTGACATTCTGACGTCACGTGAGACCTACCCCTCTCCCACACATACGCGGTGGTGTAACAGGTGAGTCGTTTATGAAGGGTTGATTGAGTATCGAAAGGTTTGTTTTCAGTGTTAATAACGAGCAACGTTTGCGCATTGATTTGTTACTTAGCTGTGCAGTAATAAATTATACGATACAGAATGAATAAGCTCACTGAACAATCGCTATGAGGTATGTAAGGCTTGTTTTGCGACCTATTTTTCAGAGGAAGTCGCAAATCATGTCGGCCGCTACTGATTATCAGGCAATCAAGAATGGCACTGATGATTACGGATCTTCAGATACTCAGAGATGATATTGATAGAGTGTGTCATCATCTCTGTTGGACTCCGTATAGGGGGGTGGGCAGTGGGACCCACTCCTAATAGAGGGTGGGGCAGTGGGACCCACTCCACACAGGGATGTGGGGCAGTGGGGCCCACTCCACACAGGGGGGTGGGGCAGTGGGGCCCACTCCACACAGAGGGGTGGGGCAGTGGGGCCCACTCCACATAGAGGGTG